>UCOK01006022.1:0-140969 GCA_900474325.1 Synergus umbraculus | reverse complement strand
TATCTAGTTACGTCCTCGGTGTAACTGCAGGCTCATAGGTAGAGAAATCGATCTCGATTAAAGGATTCGTTTTTGGTATTTTAAAAAAAATTTTTTGGCCAAGCGCTCCAACGTTGCTGGTCTTATAAAATGATCAGGAATTGGAATATCCACATAAAAATTATTCATGCAGAAAAATATATGGCGTGAAATGAAGAAAGGGAGATGAGGACTAGCGAAAAAATTCGCTTTTACGAGAAATTTGAATTTAAGACTGGTCTTTTTATTAATCAGATAGAAAATCGATTTTTTGGTCGCCAGCCCTGTCTCTTCTCATTTTACGTCACATATGCGATATTTAAATATAAAAGCAGCTCTGGGTTATAGATTTTACAAACAGTAATAGTACAGCATATGGTTGAAAGAATGTGCATGGATCTTTAAGTATAGCACCGCATTCAGTGTGGTGCAAAAGAAACTGTGATCATTGAGAAAAATTATCGCTGAAGCTCGAGTTTCTCACCCTCGTACTGCTACTATGGACCTCTCCAGCTCTGCGACGACCGCATTTACGAGACAGAAAGTCGACTTTCTGAGAGCAGTCCTAGTTCTATTTCCGTTGTTCATGAATCATCCTCGTTCGCCTATCTCTTATGGTCGCGCGGTAAAGCGTTGGAGGCACGCGGCTAAATATGCCAGGCGAATTTTAATAAGAAACGTGCGTTAAAATTCGTCGCATTTTGTGAACTAGAGAAGGATTTAAAGCTTAAATTCATTAAATATAATTTTAAAAAAATAAATATATTTCAAGTCGAATATGTATATAGTGATGTAAAATTCTAATGCAAATTTTCCGTGTATGTGTATGTGTGTTACGCTTTTCCACTATCCTATACCATATATCTCGAGAAGCTGTATATATATATATATATGTATAGATAAATCAATGGGAAAATTTATGCATAATAATATTAATGATATTAATCTTTTATTAATACTCTCGAGATAAAACGAGAGAGATCCGCGATGCACTATGTAGCATGAAGCTAGCTAACTCAGAGTCCCTATATCCAGAATTGATGTAACTTCACAGCTAGTGGTCTCCATGTTGTGCTGTATTTGGTGTTCCGTAATTTTCTTTTTCAATCTAATCTACATTTTATTGTACATCATGAACAAAAGAAAAAATTTCAGAAGTTTAATTCACTTTGATTATTCTGTGTGTCTTGGTTTTTGCTCGAAACGCGAGGTTTCAAAGAATTAAATTGTGCTCCGGAAAATTTTTTTTCCTGTGAAAATTTCACAGTGAAATGATTGTTAATACTATTACATTCACGCACTAGCAATTTAGGAAAATATTGTACTGTATATTTCAAATGGTTATCTTTTTAGGGGTTATTATTCAAGTCTCCCTGTCGACATGCTATTTCCGAAAAAAAAAAAAAAAGAAAAAAGAAAAAAAAATCGCTTCACTGAATTATTCGGGAAAATCATGCTTTTTCATGACGGCCGCTGTCTGGCCAACTAATGTTAATGATATAATGTAGTCCTTACAAGCGTATTTGAATATCCAAATTGGTGTTCATGTACGTTTTAGCAAAATAGGGGTATCGTAGAGCGGTAATACGTATCAGACTACATTTCACGCTCGATCGAGACTGAGACCAACCCATAGACTATTTCCCAAAGGGATTCAGACCTGATATAATGCTTCGAACGTATAGAGTATGTATGTTATATATCCACTACTTGCTGTATAACATTACGGAATTCTATATGAGGGGTAGGTCAAAAACCTTTGTCCCTATACGATAAACGCTAAAGTCGTCAATAGACCTTCGATAAAGTTTGATTTAAAAATTGATTTTGCACATTTTCAAGTAGGATCGTATGTACTTTCTCACTATATAAGCCGCGATTCTTCACTCTTCTTATGTTAATCTTTTTTCAGAACCTTCTTCCTTTTCCTTTCTCGTTTCAGTTTCTCCTCTGAAAAATTGTATCAGTAAATAACATATACGACGCAGTATATATGGTTGCTGTCTCAGAGTGTTGCAGACACAATAACAAGGAATCATTTTGTTCAAATAATAATAATAAATATTTTTGAACTACATGATTTGATTATTTATTAGTTTTCCGCATCGATTCCAAGATAAGCATTGCGTCGAACGCATTCGGCGGATCGTATTCGCGATGTGAGATACGCTCAACAACATTACGTGCGAACCGTGAAATTATGCTTCCATAGCTCATGGATCGTGACAAGTGGGCTTGCATAATAGGAGCGCACATTCGCAAAACTAAAGTCTCATCGAAACGGACGATTGGACGGATGGTCGCTGTATACGCTAGAACGTAACTCGGCCCAGTTGGAATGCAAATCTTGAACTGTTTTGCATTTTGTCGTCCGTTTATGCGCCACAACACGGATTACATCTGGCAAGAGTATCGTTGCTGCGATTATGCAACAGCAGTACTCAATGTCATGATTCTACCGGCGCTTACACCTCTCATGAATATTGTGTCTGTACACAGGCGTGTCCTAAAGACGCAAAGCTTTCAAATATTATACGTACCCGACATAGAAGATTTCGTCGATCTTCTATAGTGATTTAGTTAAAAGTTGTTGGTAGAATACCAAATCGTAAATACACCATTAAAATAAGTTATGGGACATTGGAGCTATCCATATTTCACGTGGTCAGTACTAAAAGACATCACGGTTAAAGAATATTAAAATCTGTTAAAACCATGTGAAATCGCTTCCATACTACACCGTTAAAAATTTTTGTAATTTTTTACAACACATTATAAAACAAAACTTAATCTAAAATTACAATAAATGTATTGTAACTTAATAATAATACATTTGTTATAACACCCCTAATCCATGATTTCGTTTTTCGAGTTATATTAATGGTAGTGTGCAAATATCATGTAGATGATAGACTAAGGTTATTGTCTGTAAGGAGGATAGAATATACACATATGTAGGAAATAGCCAAGTCGCAGAGGCTATATAGGTTTCCACTACCATCACCATTGATTGAATAGCATATATATATATATATATATATATATATATATATGGCTATACTCAACGTTAAGAAGCAAGGCGACCCGGGTTCGATTCTCGGCATCGGAAAAATCTCCTCTTCATGCGTCTAACCAGATTGCCTACTGATGGATTCAATAGCAACATAGCTGTATATATATAGGGATACAGTGGCGCCATCTCCACACTTGATGTTGGAACTGCTAATCCAACTTCGTATTTCGCGTAATTTCGTGTTTCAGTGCCAGCCACCATAATTGTCACATTACATCGAGCATTAGATTTTAACAATCATCAATTAGCTTTTTCCCTCTTTGCTTTGCAGCTTCGAAAAACGAAAAGATATCCAAAAAGATTATTCTTTTTTATTAATGAGTGACGATAACCTCTACATTTTTAACTTCTTCCACAAAATAAAATGAAACAAATGAGTAGTTGTCATTTTTCGCAGGGTTCAATTTGAAAGGAAATTAATAAGTATGAAATTACGGAGGTGCACGTAAAATAATTTTAATATCTTTTGCTATTTCGCATTGTGTCGAAAATTTTCCCAACTACTTTTAAACTTTGAATCAACTTTTTCATTTAGATACACAAGTGTTATAAGTAACTACTGTACATGTACGAGCACATAATACGATCATGTACTCTTGCAAGCCCGATCCCAGCCAAGCGTTTTATGACTTTCATTAAACCCCTTTGTCTCCGCTATCTGCGTCTCCTCTTATATTGTTAGAGAGACGTAAGGGCGTTTAGGCGCGGTCAGGATTCCATGTTAGCTGGCGTGGCACACAATGTTTACACGAGCGAATGGCCCGCGATTTCATTATTAGGCAATGAATCCGCTTGACGCGGGCGGCCGCGGCGGTTGATATGCATTGAACCATAAAAAACGATTGCCAGAACTCTCGATGGACTGACATTCGAGTATGCCTAACCTGTGTACGAAAATAAGAGGATGTACTATTCTTCTATTTTGTAAGTTATTATAGAGCGAAAAAATCTATACCTTTTGTGTATATATCTTAATGAAACAGCTGAATTGTAGATTTCAAATTCGTTGTTTTAAGCAAAATTCCGTAAAATAATTAATGTTAGTAATATACATACAGGCGCAAGACTGTTAGCGTCAGGCAGAATTTTGAATAAAAGAGGCTATGTTTTTGTGTGCAGGCATGAGTGACTCTCTAGACTTTCGTTATTTTCTTTTATTAATATTAGTTTAACAGTTTTGTTTTATTCCATAAATATTAAATTAAATAGATGAAATCGATACCATGGAAGTAGTGTAGAAAATTTCTATTTTATTCAGAATTGTTTACTTCATTTTGTTGAATAATTGAGTATACTCTATTTCGTGAAGTATATATATCAAAGATTCAGTAGATTGTGCCATTAAAGCGCAGTATGGATTGATCACTTTGACGAACAGTTGCTGCGGTTCAAAACTGACATTATGGTCTTGAGCTAATTTAGCTTATGCTTTCTATTAGTAGCATGTCAAGCTGAAATGGAAACTAAATCAGAGGTTCGTTAAGCAGCTTCGGAAATTATTGATTTTGCAATTACCTAATCAGAGACTGGATAGCTGGAGCATTCTACATATCTACCAAGCGCAATTCAACGTAATTCAATTGAATTTTGTAATTCGTAAATTACTCAGGATTCTCTATTATATGTACATATTATACACCAGGTTATTAATACCACGAGCAGATGTATACAAAACAATTGTCAAAGTCATTCTATTAAAGTATCAACAACTCGTAAGAATAAAGTTTATAAGAAACTATTATAATAAACCGGCCCTCATTGGCATAATATTTCTTTAGCAAATCTTAATTCTTCTTTTACCTATAATTTAATCACTACCATATGTATTTTGTATTTGAATATCCAACCCTGACGACTCGAGCAATGGACGCATCTACATCACACCATCATCCAACAATCTGCAATCTCTGCTGAGATGTCATTGACTTTCGTGGCTCGAACAGAAATCCTTTACACAATCGTGAAAATCTAGTGTGAAAAACAAGATACTATTTCTGGAACATTATAATACATATACTCAATATGTTCATCACAAGTCTAAGTTCTAATTTCCCATAAATAACTCGTGTCGAACAAAGGGATTTCGGAACAAATATAGTGCCGGCGTCGATGTCGATGTTGAAAATCAATAGGGATGCTGCAAAAAGAAAAAAAAATACATCGAAGAAGTACTCCGTACAAAGAAGCGAAGCAGGCGGAACAGTATAAGCGAGGGGTACTGTGAAGAACTAGTGTGCACATCAATAAGTCTTATTGAGTTGAATCAGGGAAAACAGTAGGAAAAAACTATAATACATAGATAGGACGAAACACGAGTACTGCTTTAATTTCTTGTGATTGTGCGTTCTGTTTCACATAATCTTGCATGGAAGAGAAAAAACGAATGATAATGGTACATCATCAATCAGCAGCAAATGTTGTGTTTGTTGTATACACATTAGCTCGCTCGTGAGCAAACGAAAATCACGCAGTGCCAACTAGGTAACATACAGCATAAATACGAGACACGTTTGCTAATCAATCGTTTCGAATCACAGAGAATTTTCGAGGTCTCCCCGCCTTCCTCGTTGAAGGCTATATTGTCGATGATTGTCGAGTGAATCGTCGAAAGCAGACTGATTGGTTCAAGCCGATAATCGAGATTTAACGGCAGCATTCGATTACCGATATGTGTACACTCTCTCCTATCAAAAGCGATGCAAAAATTGTATACAGTTCCTCTTCCTCTCGTGGAAACTACTTTAAAATGAGAGACTGCTTTAGCAGGAAAAATTGCAAACTGTGGATGAATAATAAAAAACAAAGTAAATTGAACTGCAGTCATTATATATTTAGGTATAGTCTATGGTAAGTCTAATTCTCAACGAACTAATAATACTTTCTGTTTGGAAGTTAAATTCGTATAAAATAGATAGATTATGATGATTATCAATCCAGCAAGTGAATACCGCAGTTCAACAATAATTGGTTGAACAAAACAAAGTATTTGTTTAAGGAAGTTTTAGTGAAAATCATGCTCTAAATTTCATTTACAGAAATAATAATATGTTCAATATTAAAGTGTTCCTTGTTTCACTGTGGTGGCGAAATTGAGTTCACATGTTCGAGAGTAGTAGAAATTTTACACCTTCGAGCTATTAACGATATGTTCCTCAATAAATTATAAACGTAACTTCTGACACTAGTTTCGTGTATCTGTCAATTTATTGCCGGTAGCGTTGTACAGGTCATAAAATGTGTTCTTTAATACCCCTTATTGAAATTTTATTTTTTAAAGTGAATTTTTTCATATGAAATTTTCCAACTCCTTTTATTTTCGGAAATTCTTTTATCCACTTTACTTCCCATTCATTCTTCCTCTAAAATTCTCGTAATAATATTATTCTGGCAACTTCCATTCTCCGCACCCATTTAAGACATTCGTCTCAAACATGACCCCTTGATTCTTCTCCAGATTTCATATTTTCCTCCTTTTGCAAATAGATTACACCATTTACTTAATTTCCCTCGATAAATTATGTTATATTGATTTTAATTCTGAAAGTGTCTTCGTCTTTATAAACCTTTTTAACGAATAAAGGTGTTTAGGCTCGTTACTCTATCATTAGAAAATGGAATATGCATAATAACATTTACCTAATTAATTATTACAAATTCGCACAATTATACTGTGCTACATCAGCAGTGACTGGTTAATGCATATATGTAATTCCATTTGGTGGTATTATTTAAGCAAGGATAGTTGTACTGTAATTCTACTAGTCTGGAATTGGTTGAAGGGGTATAAAACATCACCATTCGACTATCTATCGGCTCGTCATAAGCCAGATTACCAGCAAGTCCTTTTTAGAATGGGCTTTACCACACGAAGACTAGTGTGATTGATCCCTTTTCGATAATTACTCACACAATTAATCGGGCGCCCATTTCGCCAGTTACAGATCAGAGTGGGACGCGACGCATCCTGCGAGCGATTTTCGCTCTGTAAATTTATCCTCGGTGACATGTTGAAAATTGCTCAATTTAGATTCAAATTCATACCCACCAACTATCAAAGAATAGGATCCCACTTTAAGAAATTATTTAGAATCATTTAACGTCTTTTAAAATGAGGCTGAATCTTTATAGATAGGTATAAATCTTTTTAGAAAATATTGAAAATCCCTTAAATTCTCTTAAAATGTTGCTAATATTCAGTGTTGAGGAGGTGGCGAATGTAATATACGCGTTATCAATTAATGAAGGAAGCATGCCTAGAAGAGTGAAACGGTGTTGTATAGTTGCAACAAATAATATTTTTTAACTTTTTAGAAATGTTAATTAAACGAATATAATTCAAAAAATCAAAATAGAATGAGCTGGCTATTATAGTTGGTATTAGGGTTTGTTAAACAAAGCAAGAATTAATAATAAAACTGAAACGAAATTATCATAATGCACCTACCTTTAGAACAAAAAATGACTGTGTCGTCTTGTCAATGAAAAATCCTTCGTTCTGTTCCTTCACGTTACGTGTGATGTACTATCGGTCTCGATCATGGATGATTGACATATGATAAAATTCAAAACAATAAATAACAAAATTAAAAGATAACTACAATGGAGAAAGAAGAAAACAGGAAAAAAGGAACAAGTTTTAGCTGGCTCTTTTGTATAATATGATTTGAATGCGTGTTTATTATGTATGTGTTGGGAAAATCTAGAGCATCCCACCAATTTATAGAAATGCTTATTTAAGTTGATTGATTTTAAAAAATATTTTTCAAAGTACTGAAGAGCCCAGCAGGCAAATATCAGCGGAACGTACCAGAAAAGGTATAAGTGACAAGGAGTCTAGTAATGTCTATTTCAGATGAATTATGAAAAACAATAGCTGTATTCCCGTGAAATCGATATCATCAAAAATGTATAATAGACGTCACACACTGAAAAAAAATCGAGGAGCAACAGAAATTAAAAACAACATTGATTGCCGAGATGGAGGTGACGTTTAATCATAAATCAATAAAATTAATTAATTAAATAAATAAATTAAAAATTTTTATACACATATTTATATATAATATATAATGTAATATAAAACATAAATAGGGTCCCGAGACTGCTGGAGCACAGTACGCGCATCCCCGAAAAATCGCATCGACAGATTGCTCCAAAGAGTCGCTATTTAATTAACTTGTCGTCTGAGACCATGTATGATTTACCCGATCTCTACCTTACCGACATTTTCTTATCTGCAACGCGCTACGTCTACATTTATTGAGATATCAAATTGAAATTTTCTAAAATTCAAACTAAAGCATTAAGGTACGTTTATCTTCTGGTCCTAAATCCCATTGACATTTATAAAAAAAAAATTTTTTCATTTTTACAAAAGACCGCAGATAAACATACCTTAGCATATTTTCTTAAATTTAGAAATTTGATATCTCAATAATAAGTGTAGACGCTAGTAGCGTTGCAGAGAAAAAAAAATGTTGGTAAGGTAGAGATCGGGTAAGTCTTACATGGCCTTAATAAAGAATTAAACGAAGAGCGACTTTTGCTTCGAACAAAAGTCGATTATGATATTAAAATTTGATCAGTCTATGCTCGTCCTTCGGAGAAATCCTACGAGAACGATCTTTTCTGCCTGTCTAATTGTTTTGCTTTCTGTACCTAGATTAAATCTCTTCTTCAGCTAGCCTAAAACTTGATACACTAATATTTTTACATGAATCGTTTTTGCCCGTTGGTCTCAATCCATTTTTCTAAAATTTTTCCATATGCATATAAGAAATCTCTGGTTCTGCACGCCGCGAACAATCTTTTAATGACAATATAGCATTAATGGCCCGCGCATTTTTGTTCGCATAAATACAGTAGGTACTTAAAAAATAAATCAATTAAAAAATCCTTTCCAATGTTTTTCTGAACTGTACCGATTTCCAGTTCAAAATCACTTAACACTTTTAAATACCAGTTTTAACCTAAAAATTCGAACTCTTCATTAAACTTGAAAAATGCTATAGGGGAACGTGGGGCGAAATGACAACAGACGGGCAAGAAGTATTCAAGAAGTCAAGAACACTCTAATAAAGACACTCAACTTCGCTGGAGGGGCTGAGCCAGAAAACGTAGTCGGCGGTGGGGATAAACGAGTTCGTTACGCAGAACACACTGCGTATATATGCTTATATTTAACACGTACGTTGATGCGCAGAACGCAAAGAAACTGCGTGAAACTGCGCAACGATACGATCGAGACATGAATTTGGCTCCCACCGCTGACGAAACTTTTGGGCTCACGACTGCCTTACCTCCTCCACCGGAATAGTTGAGTGTCCTTATCAGAATGTTCTTGTGACAAGGGCCAAACAGGAGCGGGACGTTGGTTATATCATCTCCTCTGTGGGAACAACCTAACTTTATCCCCAACCTTGTCATGACTAAAATCTCCATCGAGTTTCCTCTCTAGTATATAGTTCTTACGCGGCACTGAGCCGGTTTACACCGTCGAGTGTAAGTATAGTTACGTATAAAGTTGCTGTTGTGATATTTGTTAATTAAAATGAAGAGTTCAAATTCTGAGGTTGGAACTTATAACTTTTCGGTAATTTAAGTACCAAATCTATAATTTCAGATAATTGTAGTGCTAAAATCTTTTACTTTTGAAAATAAAATCAAGAGACATGTGATTGTAACTCCATCTGCTATCGGATTTCTGAAACCGCTGAAGAGATATTCTTCTGAGAAATATCGTGGAAGTATCGTTCAAGAACTTTCTTTGGTTGACTAGTTTTACGAAGAAGAAAGTTGAAAACGAATTTGTCGTTTGCATTTGAGTCTAAACTTCATGGGATTGAGACTGGGAGCTCTTTGGTATTACTTTCCGTAGAAACGATTTAAAGAAGCGAAGTTCGTCGTATTCGCACGAAATCGAACTCCCTAAAAAATACCCGTTCGGAGGGTACTGACTTTATATTCCTATAAGTCCTATATATTTTTAGCACTGTCTTCAAATACGATCACAGCGATCGAGATCGAAACAACTTACAACGTGACAATGCCCAGAAATTTCCACTGACAGATCAGACGACATTATAGTCCAACTATTAGATCTGTTTCAAGTTTTGCAAATTGTGTATAAATTCTGAAATAGCGTTTCAAGGATGTTGGATCCAAGTTTCCACCTCGAAATTCAAACTCATCATTTTACTTCAAAAAAAAAAATAATAATAATAATAAATAAACAAATAAATTTTTTGTGTAAAATAAAAAAATTGAATTTTGAGGTTTGAAGTTTTGAACTTGAATTCAAGATCCTTCGTTTATCGTCGTTTGATGTAGCTACTGCCCAGATAACAAAATACACGCAATATATATATATATATATATGCTGTCTCAGTGCAAAAAAGATGTAGCGTTACAAATTCGTTTAAAAACTATATAATCATTAATCGATTGTTGATAATAATATAATTACCGAGTGCTGGTTAACCAGTTACTCGTCAAGTTTGTAACGCCGCGTTTTTAGATTCTAATATACTCCCCATTAGAAACTTCTCGATACTTATAATTTTTTATGATTAATAATATTATACTTCACTCATCAAGCATACCTCTTTTTCATTATCAGATTAATTTCACCATTTTTGTTTATAATAAATGAGTAATTACATATACTAAAATAATACTGTATCAGGTGTCCCGCGTGATTGTTATTTGGGTTACTAGATGTATGATATTGTAATAAGTTTAAGGATTTTTGATTCAAGTTTTAACCAGACCCCCCAAACCTCAATGCATTTTTAAATAAAAATGCATTGAGGCTTGGGGGGCCCGGTGTTAACTTCAAAAGTTACCTCCTTATTTTCTTCAATAAATAATAAAATTAGATTTCTTTTCGCGTTGTAGATGAACTATCTTTGGAAGTAAAAGTGTGGCTATACAGAACGACAACATTTTTACTTTGAGTCCTTTGAATATTTTTTTCCTAAAATGAAGAACTTTAAATCTATCTTGAATTGGACTAGGCATGTTTTCGTACTGCAAACATACCTCTTTTGAAAAAGTAAGCACTTTTACAAAATCAAAAAGTTTCTATTAATAATATTTGTCAAAGAAAATTAAAAAATCGAATTTTGAAGTTAGATCTTGGATCCAAGACCCTTAATCTTCTGTATAATTCTCCATTGAAACCTATGGAATTTTGTTATTCAAAAACTTCAACACCAACTGAAAACTGTCTAGGGCTTGTATTTTTTGTTCCTGAACAAAAACCTTCTCGCTTCTCCGCCGTGAGAATAAGTATGTGAATTAGTTAGTGTCGTGTAGACAGGTAGACTTTTTAATTTTTTTCACAGTCGCTCTGTCTGTCATAGGCATTGTCTGCGTTGTATTTCGAGACATTTTCAGTGCTCTGTTAAAGAAAAAAAAATTCAGAGTTGAGGGAAATTCGAGGATCCGCGTTCTGGTTCCTCGTCCCCGGATAAAAATGTACAAAAGCGCGAGGCTCCTCGTCGTGAGTAACGACATTTTCTATTAAGAGGTACAGTCGGTTCGTTCCTAGTCAGTGCCTTGTAGCACGATTCGTGTAAAGCCCAAGGAAAACCTTTTTTCCTGTTAATGCCCGACGTATAAATTGTGATTATGGCAGCACCATTGATTTGAAATCGCGTAATCTCGTTCATCCGTTACCGACGGCGCTTTTCGTTACCTACGAAAGAGCATGAGCTTTCATAGGTGTTCGGGGAACACCACAAGTATTAAACTACTTATTGGGCCCCGCGATACTATCGCTAGCAGTAGTACGAGGTTGAGAGACCCAATTTGCAGGAAAATGGCGCCCTGTGGCGATTGTACACACTTCCGGTACTGATGACGTCCTTCGTTTCGCACCGTAGGCCCGTAAAACCCTCTGCACATCTGTAACAAAAATATTATTTCATCTTTATAGTGAATTCCACTATTTTCACACTAATTTCAAGTAATGTGTGAAAACAAATTTTAGAAGATCAAATTCAGGACTGTGAATTTGACATATTTAATAAAAATGTCTTTTTCTTCTGCTGAACCCCTAATGTTCTCCTTCTCGCTGTATATGTATATTTTCTCATACGACCTACTGCAAGGCATATACTGTAGAAAACTTCGCATGCGTATTTCCTTTTGATGTCAAAAAAATGCGTAGTGGACGAGACGACATTTTTAACATATTTATTTCGTAACGCTGCGGACAGACGACTCAATGATTTCTTTAAAAATTCCCCGTTTATCCCTGATATTTCAGAAAATTGTAAAAAAATGAATATAGAATTCCTAAAATAAGTATTATTAGATTGTAAAATGTCGTCTTTCGGTTTGCCTAGAATTTTCAAAAATATAAAATGATTGGACTATACCTAACTGAATTTTGTAGAAGGTTTAGTTCGATTCGACTTTACTGAAATCAGTCATCGTAATTACAGAGTAGTATCAAGGGAAGTCGAATTAATCGAAGAAGCGTCGTGATTATTCTGTGAACGGATTGGCGAGCGATAGTTCGTCGAGGACAATTTAAATTTATCACTGCCAATTCTGCCGGAATTAATTACTTGCGCGTTAAATTAATTAAATAGTAGATACGCGCTTTAGAGTTCGAATAATTTGCAATAGCTCGTGGTGATCCAATTGGAAGTTTGACGTGCGTTGCCATTGTATGAATAATCAAATGTTTGAATAATAAACCATAGTTAATATGCTTATTGCGATTATTAAGACTGTTTTGGAGCAACGGACAAAATCTAATTTTTTTAACATTAGATTTTAAGACCGCAAAAAATACACGGTTTTAAGTGCCGTTTGGCAGAGAAGTGTTTCTTGATGTTAAAAATGGGACTTAGTATCTGTGTTTCGAAAAAACTAATTTTTTTGGCTAAAATGGAAAAGTTTTGGCTAAGGTTAGGTTTTAGGTTAGGTTATTAGCCAAAATTTCTCCATTTTAGCCAAACAGATACTAAGACCCATTTTTCATGCATCAAGAAACACTTCCCTGGCAAACGGCACTTAAAATTTCCGTGTATTTTTTGCAGTCTTTTATATTTAAAAAATGACATTTTGTCCCAATTTTGCCGTGCATTTGCACATCAATTCCATTTGAACGTAGTATTATTTGAGGAGCAAATAAAATCGGGGGGCGGTATAAGAGAGATAGATGGCCTCCCGGTTTTAGAAAATTCTCTTGTTTTGAAAGGTTCGGCACTATAACGTTGTAGTCGCGGTCTTTTTATATAATTTTATGGTCACGAGGGTTTTTATTTGTCATTTTATGACATTCAACAACGCGAGAAATCGTGAAAATTACGAAGGAACACGAGGACGCATGAGAAAATTGTCTGCGTGAACATGTTTCTAATCGAAAACAGGGGAAGGCTTTGTTGAACTTTATTGACTGTACCTTGTCTTCTGCTAGACGTGTAGCCCGCGTAGCAAATGATAAGGTACAGTCCACGCAGACATGTTTCTCACGCGTCTTCGTATTGCTATTATATTTCTTTTCGTAATTTTCACGGTTTCTCGCGTTGTTGAGTGACATAAAGTGACAAATAAAAACCCTGGTGATCATAAAATTATATAAAAAGACTACAAGAGCAACGTTAGTGCCGGGGACTCTTTAAAAAAAACCGGACTCTCTCTCTCTCTCTCTCTCTCTCTCTCTCTATTACAACCAACGATTTGATTTTCTCTCACCCTTCTCAATATTTGGAATATTAAAAATATTTGGACCCTTTTTTGTGAAAAACACAGTTTTTTGAGGTTCAAAAAAATTTTATTATTTACGGATTTGCCGAATTAATATACGTTCAAATGGAATTAATGTGCAAATGCACATCGCTCTTATTAAAACACTAAATTAACATTAACACAATGCCAACTGTTATATTTTTCGTGTTGTTCATCTTTCGTTGTTTCCATGGTTCGGTAGAAGAATGATCGACTTTTTTTTATGAGTGAAATAAAAACAAAGTCGGCCTATTTTCTATTGAATTATTATCTATTTGAACAACGAAACATGAACATTCACTGTCGTATTGCACGGAAAAGAATTTTGTGCAACAGCAGCACTTACTTTGTTGTGTCAAACTATAGGACATCAGTGTAGGAATATAATGTGCCCTATGTTTCTGACGACTATTCTTCCAGCGCAGCAGTCAGGGAAAGCTGCTGCCCCAGTTAGGTGCGACAGTATAATAGTTTCACGTGTAAGTAACACATAGCGCACACTTTCCATTGGTGGGAGAGAGTATCTCTCTTCCAAAAATTATGGCAGCTAACCCAAAAATGTGTTGCTGTAGGTACAAAATGTCTTTTCATATATGATGTTCTCACCTTTTTGATATCTCGTGTCTTGAATTGATATATAATAATTTGTGTTTTCAGCTCGTTCTGTTGCCGACGAACTAATACCTATATTCTCGCTTGATGCAGATGTAAAAATGTAACAAAATTCAAGATGATTTTTTATATTTATTACTTGAATTAAAAGTAGGGATATCAGACTATAAATATAGAACGGCTACAAGATGAGATAAGGAAAGATAGACGCAGCGCTATAGTGGTCCGCAGTATTAATTCCCGTATATGCTGTGGCTTTTACCAACCGACATTACCGCGTATATGTATATACAGGTAAAGCCAGGTTGAAAGAAACTTTTTTTGCGGTTTACTTAATTCAATAACGCTTCCATGAAATGCAATTTGCTAGATAACACTTAGCGAAGCAGAAGCTACAAGGAGAATGCTGCAAAAGCGAGGATTATTAAGAGAAAGAGGAACTGAGAGTAAGAGTAAGAGAGTGATGAGAAAGAGAATATAAGGATGGGAAGATGGTCCTTTTTGCAGCTATCTCTATATCTTCCTAGATGCATTTAACATATGGAGCTACATGTATGTATAGATGTATAAATACATACATACATTCATTCTGTTAAATATTATACATATAGTGTCTATGCCGTCTGTGACGGTAACATACTCTAGTATATCTCAAACTACACTTGCATCTAGTCCTGTGATACTTCTAGCATCACAGTAATGGTGTTACTTCCTTGTCTGTTGATGATCGCATATACACGAGCATTTTCGTAATACTTTTGTGTCACTGCAGACGACTTATATTCGTTTTGAAAGAAAAAAATAACTTTTTACATTCAGAATATATGCGTTTGAGGATTATAAAATTAACATTAGACACTAATTTTAATTGGGGCTATGGTTTCTATACGGACAATAATTATACATATATATTTACTCGAGTACTGCTGGATACCATCAAAGTCAGAGCCCTAATTTTAATTCGACAATAATGAAAAACAAGAAAAAACATTCAGTAGGGAAAACCGGGGCTGCTGTTCGGGATGCGGGCCAAACCAGAATATTGTGGATAACTTATAATAATAATCAATAGAAATTATTTTCGTCAAAAGTTAAATCTGAAATTCGTAAATATTGTAAACAAATCATATAATACCCTCCGATTGTCACGCTCCACTCTCGTTAGCCACTTTAGAGAATCACTATTAATCGTGCAGTTCAATATGATAATCACTTCACTGTCTATGATATGGTTACGGTAGCGTTACCAATCGTCCAAAAAACTTTACGCAATAAGTTGATGACCCCTTATAATATATATGGAGTGTCGAGCCGAAGCGAAATTAATACCACGTGGTTGTGTTTTGTCACCCTCTTCTCCTCCGCCAAGACTGAATTTTTCATTGGTACCATTTTTCTATCACGAGTGAAATGTATTGTCACGATAGCATCGGAAAAAGCGTTCTGGGGCTAGTAACACTATTTTGTTTCTGCACCGTATCTTTCACTGTGAATGTAATACGTTTCTTATGGTCGTTACTTTTCGCCATGCCACAGGCTACGTCAGGGGCTGCGCAGGGGTTCCTTTTATATTGGGTTGAATGGAGGAAGGAAGCATTTTTCACCACGCGCACGGTCTTTTGTACTCATACATCTTTTATTGCGGAAACTCGCTCGGCTTACGGGAACACTGCAGGGAAAGAGAGCTGCAAAACTGCAATTGTCTATACACATGATGTTATTTTGGTGATTTTCGAGTGCGCTTCACTGCTTTCAAAATAATAAAATTGATCTCTTATATATTAATTATTGAATTTCTACTCGCGCCAACGTTATACGTTAGATTTATGTCGTACAATAATCTTTGGAAAAGGCGGGACAATAAGGAAGGGACAGTTAGAAAAATTCATTATGTCTCTGGAACGCTGAGATGATGGGAAAAGCCATCGTTTGTGAAATTGGGACGTTGTGGCGATCACGACGTTTTCCTTGGTCATTTTCAACTTCGAGAGAGTGATCGAATTTTCTGGTGCATGACCGTAGACAGATGCAGCTCTCCAAACGGGAAGCAATTATATTCTATCGATCATTTAACTATATAGGTTTGATTGCCTTTTTTAACGAAGCTTTTATTTTTTTCTGTCTTTATTTATACAATTAGTGTTTGTAATTGCATTATTAATTTTGCATTATTTATAAAAGGAGGAGCAGTCCTATTATTTTCGTATGTAAATTATTATACATAGATATATATTGTAAAATATAGTTATTCTTATTAGTATTACTTGTACGAATTAAAACACATTTTACTTGAGTGAAAATAAAATACCAAATTACTATCTTTAATGATTTTATACTATAGGTTATGAAGTCATCTACATATAGAAATGAATGCATCGCTATGAGGAAAACTGAAATCGGCTTTAGAGAGAAAAAAAACCGGATAGGTAAACATGTCTCTTTCTAGTATTTAACCGGCAAAGATAATTTGTGCTGCAACGAATTTCTAACCAGAAATCGAGGATAATTTTAGTATTTGTTTGTTTGTTTGTTGTTTTTTTTGTTTTTTTTTTTTTTCTGTGGAATTAGTTTACGCATCAAGTACTTTTATATTATTGTTTTAAAAGGTATGTTGTGGCAGGTATGTTGGAAAAGTTTGAAAGTTATGGAGAGTGGTGAATTAGCAAT
Source organism: Synergus umbraculus (assembly GCA_900474325.1). Classification (NCBI taxonomy): domain Eukaryota; kingdom Metazoa; phylum Arthropoda; class Insecta; order Hymenoptera; family Cynipidae; genus Synergus; species Synergus umbraculus. The sequence goes on along the minus strand of UCOK01006022.1, from coordinate 123,856 downwards.
TGTGAACGTTGGAAAATCCACAGTCGGTATTTTATTCTATATACGTAGTATTAGGTATGGCGATTGGTGAATACTCTTGATCCTTCCTCAATTAGAGACGCAATTAATTACGCTTAATGTTCGTACTGGCTTGGTTTTCAACGAATACTGCTCAAACAGTAAAACTGGCGTGGATGAGAAGCTACGCCGAAAAGCACTCCGATTGAATTGCCTAGGTGGGCTATGCTAACATTTACAAACTTTCGCGTAGCTCGGTAAAACCGTTCAATCGTAAACTATCTTCGGAATGTAACTGCGTTTTACTTGGCAAGTCTTCTTTTGAGCTTTTTATCCAGCCTTATTTTGCAGCAGTCATGTTGAAAGGGAAAAAAATCTTTAATTGAACAGATAACATCTCTAAGATGCCTTAGTGTTAGAAAATTTTGTATTTGTATTTGGCGCCGATCGTAATTCATATTCGCTTTGAAAAGATGGTACGAATGACAATTTCAAATTTTGTGTTGCGTATGAATGAGAGGCCATCACAGTATGCTGTACTATTCGATTGATTCGTTCGATCAAAAATCATGTTGGTTCGCGCATCGTAACTACTATTTTTATTTTATTTTTTTTATTACGATATCGTTCACCCTTCATTCCCTCTGTGTTTCTCTTTCTCTTTTTCTCGCAGTTGCTTCCACAGCCGATAGGACCTTTATTCATCCATAAATTTTGCATCGGCGTTAACGCAAATACGCATTTGTGCCTGTTTGAATGTTACAGATTCGTACACAAATAGTCAATTGTCATGTTGCACGTGGTATCTGATTTCGTGCATTTACACATACCGAGAAACTCTTTGAATTTTTTAAATTCTCTTTCATAGTTTCGATATTCCTTCTGTCTCTGGTGCTTTTTTGTCTCTAATTTGAAGCCACATTATACAATGTTGTAAAAGGAAAGGATGTGAAAATTTATTGTGGTGAAATAATTGTCAATTAAGCTGACGCAATCTACTACGTTATATTGAAATCAAACAACATTAAATGTAGATAAAATATTATTCTTGCTTATAATTCTTCAAATGCAGGCTGACGAATGGATTTCTGAACTGCGTTACATGTCGTATCTTCGGTTATTGATTATAAAAAGTTGAACAGGCGCAAAACTTGCGACTTAGCTGAATAACTCTTGATACCAAGATACTCATAGCGACACTCTTTGCCACACCATGAGCAGCACCTCGCAGTACCCTGATTTCGAGTCTCTTTTCCCGAGATCCTGAATCGTGTTCCTCCTGAGTCGAATCTGAATCTTTCTACTAGAATCCAAGCTGCACCTGCGAGGACCGCTATCCTGAAATTATGCGTCAATTCAAGAATAAAAAATATACCGCAACCTTAATTTGCTGCATTTAAGGGTTGGCTCTTATTCTCAATGTAGACCTCATCACCCCTTGTAAATTGTTATGAATAAATGTTCTAGATTATTGAAAGTCTCTGTTCAGTTATCCTCATCCCCGACTCTGGTTAACATGTACGGTAGGGATAATTTTATTATTATCTTTACCTTTTTGTCTATCGGATAGAAAACGAGGAACAATCCCATAAATAATTAAGGTAAGTGTGCTGCGCGTATTTTGAAAACTGTCTATAACTGAAAGTACTGAGATAACAATAATTTTTCTCGATGTCAAACGATTCGATAAAGTCCGCTTCGCGTTTATCTTCTATATGGAGAAAGTTGTTTCATAAAACGAGAGCGAATGATCGCGTAGGACGAGCAGCAGGGTTTGCAATTAAGTGGTGATTTTATGTCGATATATTGGCAGCGGGAAAGTTATTTCGAAAACAGGTCGGAGGAAGGAGGTGCAAGGCGGCCCCCGGGAACGGGATTCCGGGTTGTATCTGGGTACAATGTGAAACTATTTTGTTAGTGTATGTAGCCATTAGGGTTTGTTCGCCATACATCGAGCGACGCAACGTGCTGTGTGCTCGCGCCACGTATTCGCGTTTAATACCTAGAACCGCTGTTAGGGGGCCGCCAAGCGATATATGTACATACGTTTATCGGCTTGGAAACATTTCGCCGTTAAATTATGGGGGCTACCTCGCGTTGTAAATGCACCGGCAATTTGTTCTGCAACCTCGAAACCGCAACTGGGGATTCGCGTTTTTATATCGAGAATTTTCGGTACACTTTGAATGAGCTACACATAAAAAAAAGGTCAAGAAATTTTAATGAGAAAAATTTATTGTTATATATTATTTTGAGTCGTTAAATGCGAATATGAGGACACAATAGCACCTAGTTTCATCACGATTAGTTATCGACATATTCTCAAAAAATCACATTTTTGAGTTTATGATGGAAAACATCGCTGCTTAAAACCATATAGAATTTTTAAAATAAATTGGAATTCTAGTATTTATGGTGTTTACTAATGATCGTTTATGATTTTTGCATTGAATAAATTCATTTTGCTTTCTCTTCTTTTAAAATCGATTAATTTACATTCACGGTTTAAACTTGATATTAAAAATTGTAAGATTTACCAAAAGAAATATAAATGTAATATAAATATAACGAAATATGTAATAGGTTACACATAAAAACGTTATAAATAGTTGAAGAACCCTTCTGTATGAACTTGATGAATTCCGTGTATGTAGCGCAAATATAGTAGAATTCAATAACAAAAAGTGCGTGAAATAATTCCAATAAACTTGAAAAGGAGAAATGTACGCCGTTATTGTTATAAAAAGAGCAATGAATGGAGCAACTTTCAGTACTTCATTATATTATCCCATTGAACTGTATATTGTGTAAAATGTTTTAAAATTAAGCAGTTATTGTGTTAGTGAGACAAAGCCCAATTTCAATAAAGCAATATTATATAAATACCTTTATAATTGTGATAATATTTATGGTAATAGAACATTCAACAATAATTGCATGGAGATGATGGTACCACTGCAGTATATTCATCCTTACAGAAATTATCCTGCTGGAAGTAAAGAGATAGAAAGAGATAAAACTCTTCACTATATCTTTATAATAAAAGTTATAGCTACTTTGTGCATCCACAAAATGTTATCTCCTATTCTATCGTCACATTGTATGCCCGTGTCCGGTGATATCTATCTCTTCCTATCCTTGCGAGAGTCTATACCTGTGTCTGATGGTAATATCTGCAGGTTATATATAATTAATATATTCCATTTCTATTTGTAGTGTGTTAATATTGTACATTGCTTGCTAGGTGTGGTATTTTTCTATGCTTGATGATGATGTGTCGTTTCTTCTTTTTCGATCGACGCGTGATGTACTGCTCGGCGTTATATTGTCATCTATTAAAACTTTTAATGTGTAGATTGTAGAAAAAAACATACATCGACCAGCTCCGGCAGTATGTGAAATAAACTGTGAAATAAAAGTCGGAAAGCAGTAAAGCCTTCCTACTCTGTTCTCCAAGGGCTAGATTTTTTCAATCTCGGACATACAAGAGAGCAACGCTGGCACGGCGTGGCGCGGCGCGGCGTAGTAGTTTATAAATGGGCAATTAATCCGTGGAAACCACCCGCATGCTGTTCTTCGTGCCTCCAGGTTCCGTTACTGGACTAAGCTCCTTAAACCCTCCCACCATTGGCTCTACATTATTCAAACGCAAACCGCTTTACCAAGATAATGATTTATTTAGTTAGTAGATTCATAGAGAAGAGCATGCACAAAAGAGTCTAGCTCCATATCTTTGGAAACAAAACAAATTTTTCTATTTGCATAACCTGTTATTTGTGTAAGTCCCGGCTTGACTCTATTTATGTAGTTATACGCGTCTTGCGTTGTTTTATATATTATTTCATTTTGTATGATCGATTTTCATTATCAATATTATTTTACTCTCGATTTAACTTTGCTTATATTATCATCTTATTATTACATATGCGTAGTATTGTCATTTTTATTTAAATCCACTGAATGTGTTTTACTTTTTCTCTTTAATGGAAATGGATGCTGTGACAATTTGAAAGTGCGTCACTTGTGCATCACTTCTTCACCTTTTTCACTTTAAGCACAGACTTGAAAATTTCTTTGAAAATTGTCGTCTATTTTATGAATATAGTAATAAACAGTTATTTTCAGGGAAAATGAACAAAAATTCGGAACTATATATGTAAGACTTTGAATCATTATAATTAATTTAAATGAAAATTAATTGTAAGTATTCAACGAATAAGCAGAAAGACACGAATTTATATTACATTTATGCTTGCGTTGATATATGCCTATAATGTAGAACGCTGATATTATTATTTTTAATGTCAAAAAACATTATGGTAAAATGTAAATATTCTGCGTCGCATTAGCTTTATTTTGATTAATGTCTGCAGCAAACATATAACAAGTGCAATAATAACTGCTGTCCGGGTACTGATTTTCCGTAATGTACAAAACATTGCAGAGCACATAACGATTCAGAATGAGTTTCTATACTAATAGGTAGGTATACTGCTGAGCTAAATGGACGAAGCCGTGATATGGTGTGAAATGTATTACGTATCGTGGACGCAAAGTGTGGTCGCATACATTTCGGTAATTAACAGTATTCTAAATCAAACCAATTAATGCGACTGCTGTGAATACCATGGCTAATGCAGTTTGCAGGTTCAAATAACTGATGAACTGGAAGCTTCATTCCGAAAGAAATACGTAGTTTTAAACAGATTATTTCCAAGCACATCTATAATTGGTACGGCAAAATTCTGTGAAAACAGCATACTAGAAATAAATCATTATATTGTTACAGATTGAATGCATGAGAGGAGAATTAACTCTAAGTACAAACTAGCTCTAACTCGAGTTTGTGCGAATAAAAAGCATGAGCTTCAGTGTAACTCAATGCGGACACAAAATCTTGAAGGTGCTTTATCTCAAGAGCTTAATTTCCGCAGTAAGCAACAAAGTTTCATCGCAAGGTGCTGATGGTAGCACTATTTTTTTATAAAGTAGGCACCTTATTGCTTGCTCTTCTCAGAAATAATGAATACCTAAAAGAAATATTCTTTGACGGTGGCGAGGGAAATAAAAGACCTGGGCGCTTTGCCCAAAGTACAAAGTGCTAGTTTCAGTGTGCGAATGCACGCGCGTTACATTTTACTGCAGGTAAGACTGTGTGTGTGTGTGTGTTGGCTGACTGCGAGTCCATAAACATGTAGATACACTGTACACAGACTTCATACATCAGTATGCGGACGGAATGCTGAGGTCTTGAGGGATGAAGGCTGTCGAAATACCGAAAGCGAAAAGTGTACTGATATTACAGGATCTACATGGATCTCTTACTTCCGTCTCGGTCTGACGTTTCGAACGCAATATAAGCTGTTTTCCATTATTCCGCTGTTTAAACATTGATGACGTACTTTACTTTGCACTTGTTTTACCTATTATAACAAATGTTATAATTCCCATCGATTTCTGGTTCACAACTCGCTACAATAGAAAATTATATAGCCTTACATAATTAAACGCAAAAGACATAATCCAAGACACCAGAGACAAAAAATCAATTTTCTTATTTAAAATTAATCTTTGTATCAATTATGTGTTCACAAGAAACAATTGGCCGCGCTATGTTGAAAATCTTCAATAAGTAATTTTCTTGTTTTCAGTTTCCGCCGCATTGAAATTTAAATAGAAATTAAAAACATTTTGCTTTTTGTGGGGCTTTTTTGCTCGCGCTCTAATAATATTCAACTGATTTGCTTAGAGCAAAGACTCATTGCAGTAATTTTTATCGGATTAATTCTTCGCAGTTAAACGATGCAGCGGCGGTCAGTTTTGTTTATTTTTCGTGTTAGTGACGGGGATGCAACGCGCCGCGCCAACAATCAGGGCTCATAATTTTCATCCATGCCGCCAATGAGAAATAAAATGACATAATACACAGAGTAAGCGTTGTTTAGTTTTTTAATAAAAAAAAGGAGAAAATAATCGTATTATTCGAGATTAGAGATGTTTTTAAATTAAATCAAAGCAGGCAAAAGGTAAAACAATTTTCTCAATTTTTCGTGAGGTGAGTGTATGATATCTAAAGAGGAAACGAGTAGAAAATAGAATGAAAGAGAAATTGTTTAGACTAACCATTTTAAGTTGTCCAGAACTTTAACTAATCAAACTATAGCAGGGCTGAGTTGGAGAGTGGCTTCCTTATCGACCGCTCAACTTACCTACTGCTTAAACCGCATATTCTATTTCTCCCGCGCAATTCCTCCCGCTTTCAGTTCAAGGATATTATTTTTTGAATGTGAGCTTTTTTGCTTTCAACTTTGACCATCCTGCAGAACAATGCTTATAGAAGAAACTTCTTCCGCAAGAAACTTACTTGGTTAGGGCTTTTTTACTAACTGGATATCTGATATTGCTGATAGGATCGTTTTGGTCGGAGTTTAACATTATGAAACTTCTGAGCTTGCAGCTCACCGATCGTTTTTTTTTGTTGAGAATTATTTTCCATTCGAAATAATAAAATAGCGACACGAATAAAAAAAATTTGTGAGCTTGATCTGATTGGTTTCTAAATAGATAAGCTAAGTAATTGAATGGTTACTTCGACTGAACCATTATAGATATATATATATTTTTCAATATAATATTGTTGGTTCAACCATAGCTTTCTCTCTGTGTATGATTAAAAGTTTGAGACACAAATTGGAAACAACTATACTGAGTAAAAGAAGATGTGAAAAGAACAATGATCATTCATTAATTATTGATTTTTTTTAAGGATTTGACCAGACTCTCTGTTATTATGGCATTTGCTAGTAAATCCAGTAGACTAAATTTTAAACAAGAAACTCGCCGTATCCGTGGTGTCTGCTCTTATTTCTATTTGAGCGAGTTGCAGAAAGAATATGGCTTAGTGCCAAGATTTTGATAAAATTTCGGAGAGTACCTACACTCGCATCCATCTGCAGCAGGGAAAAGAATGAGTAACAGCGGCAGGAAGAGATCGAAATGCGTCACGTATGTACCTGGACGTGTTATTTTTTTTTTTTTTTTTTTTATTCGTACGACCTGATTCTCTGATAAAGCCAATAAACCCTCGTCAACCGAGAGGACGCGGACTGCGCGGCGGTGGTCAGTCGAAGCTACATCCGCCTTTCTGGGTCGATTCGTCCCTAACTCGTCTAGCTGCCACTTCCCTGGGGTACTTTTATCCCCCGGATCACGGCAACGAGTCGGCTGCCAAATTTGTTTAACGAGTTTCCGGCTGTGCAGACCTTCATGTCAAAACGCACAAATTTCCCTGTCCATTGGGATTTGCGTTCTCAAAATCAGCCAAAACAAAGGCTGATTTTTTCACTACGAATGAATTTTTGCCACATCATAGAGAATGCTAAAGTGCAATTTTTTGCAGGGAAAATTTACCATGATAAATATTATGTGTTATTTAGATAAAATTTATTATAATATATGAGGGAAGAAGCGTCGCGTCGGCGCGGCGCCTCATCGTTTTCTACGTCGTTATCAGCAGTTCGAAATAAAACAAATTAAAAATATAACTAAGGTTAAAATCTATGCAACAGCAGATAAAAGAAACATCACTCTTATTTATAATAACATTAATTCAAAAATTATTATGTACCTATATTTTTTTCTAATTAAAATACATTTTACTCCATCCATCTCTCGCGTTTAAACTCAGCTTAAATTCCTTATTGTCTTTTCAGAACCTTATTAGTGGCAAATTACGTACCAATGGAAAAATGTTTGTAGATTATACGATGCAGTAAAATCCGAGATCTAAAAACGCCGATCGATACGTAATTAAGTCCGAAATCCGAGAATTTAAAAAAGGATCGAAATAAAATAGAATGGTCTAGTCCCGTATCAAGAAATACTAAGAATATCCTCAATCAGAGTACGATTTCTCTCCGAGCAGTAGGGTACAATCTCTATATGTCGTTAATTTCAAAAGCGAAATTAAATATCGATAATAAAAACACAAATAAATTGCACCCTACCGCCATCACACAGACACACACTGACACTATATACAAAATTTGAGAAGGCCATCAGGTGAAAAACGTCTGACACTTCGAAGGTTCAAATACCAAATTATTTTCCAACTGCGATTTCCCGCGCGCTACTCGTAGGCAGATCCGCAGACGAGACGCTTTTCTGCTCCAATTATTATAAGAGAAGATAAGGCCCGACTAGTGGGCCTTACAACGATACAGCGATACAGCGCTCCTTCTGGCAGAGGGAGAGAGTTTCTCCAAAAAAAAGTATAGCTGCTAACTTAAAACGGCGCTGCAGTCGCCGTTTATTGTGGTGAGGCACGAGAACTAGAGATAGTACAGTATCTCTACCAAATTTTTTTCAGTGTAGGATATAATCTTCCCGTGATAGCAGGGAAATGTACGATATACCAATCTACAATGCTGGTCAGTTAACTTATTCTAGTTTACAAAAAAATAGATTAATTTATTTGCTGGCACGTTAATGTGCCGTATGTAAATTTTAAATTAAAATAGTCATATAAAAGCTTAAAAAAAATTATTTCCCTAAATCCAAGAAATACGTACCTTCTTCTTATATTCTTTAAAATATATTTTATCTTGAAGAGATCTTGCAAGATCTACATTCTCTTGAATGAAATAATATCCCGCTCATAAGTAAAAATTAAAATTCTCTTTGTTTCCTATTTCATAGAAATTTGATTTCTTCTAATGAGAAGTCTAACTTTTAACCCTTAATTCCTTTTTCCCTGCCTTGAAATGTTTCTATTTCTCGAGGAATTGCATCCAATAGATACTACTTACTCCTGGTAGTTTTAATTACAATCGCAGACTGTGCTTTCGTTCTCTTTTTTCTTTCACAAAAAAAGTATTCTACCGATAATGAGATTCTTCTGTAGACTCTCTGACGACTATTCTATATGTATACAGATAATATTTTTAAAAATATAACATTGGATTGTATAAACGGATATAAACATGATTAAATATTTAAGTTTGATGACATCTATATTGTATACTATATGTACGAGTAGATGTGAAGTCGACCATTTTTCGATTCTATCTAGAGAATATTTAGTTCGGCAACTTCCGTTTTAATAAAATTTGCAGCTTCTACAGGGCGAACCGGTCATAAAATGTGTACGCATCGTCACGGGTCATATTTTATACGGCAATTTGGTTATAAGTGGTAAGAACGTAAAGTTAACAAGTTGAGTGAGAGGAGGGGATGGCTAAGGCAAACAAACGCGTCGCTAAAACGGAATGTGTTGCTTTAAAGGAGAAAGATTTATTAGTGAACCGTATGGGGTGAAAAAGTTTGCATTACCGTACAGGGGTTTGGTTGGCGTACATATATATATATATGATGAAGCTGAGGTCGATGGTATGTGGTTTGTCTAAAAGGTGAAAGCCAAGTCGATAGTATGCAGCCTCGACTGCGATAAACGATAAACGGGTTGTCTATAATGCTTGGTGCCTCGATTCATACGCAAGGAACGTGCATTATTCGAAGTACCACGCATAGCCTATAGGGTAGTCGTCGAATCGTCTACAGAAGAATCTCATTATTATTTCAATTAACGGATTTCCAGATTCCAAGAAATTAAAAATTTCAAGTGATTTAAAAAAACTCCAATTGAACTGGTATTTTAAGTTTGGGTTATTATATCCTGTAAAATCTTGCTGGTGAGACAGAAGGATGAAAAATGAAAAATTCCAAAGAAACAAACTTTTTTTGGGGGGAAATGTGAAAATTTTCTAGTCCGGAAGTTCTTTCAACGCCGCCTATACACAAGGTTAATTTTACAAAATTAATGTAAATTCTTCTTACCTGCATGCTGGCTCACCGACAGTCTCAAAAAATAGACAGGTACCGCCGTTCATGCAAAAATCCCCTGCAATTGGACAGGGTTGTTCCTGCCTTGGCCACGAAACTGTCGCTGCAAAAAAAGAACAAAGAAGAGAATTTTACTGAAAGTTTTCCATTTTATCTGATAGTGAATTATTCTATAATCTACTTGAAGTATATATGTACAATCAATGTGCGCAACGTTTTCGTGGTAATTTTTGGTCAAAGTATATAACACTTGAAATGTGTTGCGTGCTAATTTAGGAACAATGGAAAAGTGGGGAAAATTGTACGCTTATACAATTAGACTAAAAGTGTCTGACTAAAGCTCTACCCTCGTATCACTGCAACGAGCACGGGAGTCTCGCCCGTTAGTGGTTCGAATCATTTTTGGTCAGACATCGGCTTCTCTCTACCGACCGCGCGCGCTCATACGCTGTACATACGGTACAATTTCGATAACTTTCCTTCCGATAAGTGTGATATTTTGCTCATGATTTTCACCTGCACATTATTTGCGCATGCACACATTTAATATCAAATTACTAGATGGGACATCCGAAGTTAGAAAGTTATCCGAGTTGTATAATACTATCAGGATAATTCAAATTTTCTTTGGAAAAAACTTGCTTAACCCTCATCAGTCTTTAGTGTCAAATTGTGACTATTTTCAAATTTAACGCACAGTTATATTCTATTTGAATTATACTTGAAGAAAGACGCGCTAGTTTTTACACAAAAATATTCGAATCAACATAAAAAAAAGTTCTTCAATCTTGAATTAATATTTCCTCATTGATTACATAATATGAAAGAAATTAAAAATATCATTAATTTACCTTATTAGAGTGTCCATTTGATACTCAAGGGACTGATTAAGGTTGTGAAATGGGGGACTTTTCAGACATATCGTAATTTTGTCGCCTTTTTTCCTAACTGAAAACTGTTCTGTTTTCAATTAAGGTACAAAAAGTGTTCAAAAATAATAAATTTAGATAACTCGGAGTTAATATAATATTAAAACAAAAGAGGAGTTTCAAAAAATCTCTTCTTAAGTGTAACTCTCCAAACAAGCCTTAACAAAAATTTCCATTCCTCGAAAACTTTCAACTAGGAAATAATAACATCTAACCAAGTCATTCAACATTAATCTCAATTTTTAATCCGAATGAATCTATAGTATAACCACTTTTTATTTAGAATCACAATCCGAAGCTACCATCATCAAGAAACTTTTTAAAAGTTGCTTCAGATTGACTTTGATATAGCATTCGGATTTGTTCAGAATAGCTTGGATTTATTTGGATTGATCTTAGAAAAGTCTTAAGTATTGAAAATAATTCAGAGTTATAAAAAAATATATCATTCTGACTGAGAGTCGCATTAATTCATATAAGGATTCTCCATTCGGATTGAAAGGTGAGATTGGATTGATTTGAAATTCATTTGGATTAATATTGATTAGTCGTTTCTTAACTTTATCATTTTGCATGAGATTCTTGTTCCTTTTTAAAGAAGAAGTGATCATACACACAATTCAACGTGTAGTGCGCGGCGTAATAAAAGAAATAAAATGTTGAAAGTCGATTTTAAGAAAGTAAATTGTTTTATGAATGAGATGAATGCTGGTTTTTATACAGTTCTTACGACGTTGTGAAAAGTACCTCGAATACGATCAGCGTCAGCAGTGCTGCAGTTTGTATTCACTTCCTGCTGAGCCTCCGAAGGCTTTATCTATCTCAAGACATAGACCAAAGACGTCCCATTTTCTGAGATTCACTGTTGTGCGGAAGTATTGCGAAAGCGCGCGCCTATCCTGGGCTAAAAACAAAATCCTTTCAAGCCGCGCCCCGTCGTCGCTTCCACCACCTTGCCCCCCCCCCCTCCCCCAACCCTCTTGGTAGAAGCAGTGGGGCTTCTCGTGCGAATAAATCGCAACCCTTTCCAAGGGCTTTGTTCCACCAGCCTAAGAAAATTATATTCATGGGAGCTGTGCATTTTCATTTCAATCGGTACGGATTAGCCTTTGGTATGCAAATATCGCCAGCCGGATTTATGAAAATCCTAAAACATGCGAGCGATTGCATTACAGGTGAAATAAGGAGATAATTTATGTATAATATAAACATTCTTTTTTCATCTTTGCACTTTACTAAAACTTTTCATTTAGATTTTGAAAAGTGTCCCCCACATAAACCGATTTATGAAAGATGACGATGATTTTTATCTTTTTCCAAGATATCCCATCAACAGTCGTCAGCTAGATTTCCGGGAATCGTTCTGCAAAACCTGCAGTCACATCACATCTCTAAATGCAGAGAAAACAATTTGCATAAGTTATGAATTTTTTTTTAATAAGGAAACTGCGTAAAAAGAGCAAATTGAAAAAGTGATGTTTAAAAGATGAAGGAAGAGGGAATTAAGGGAATGAAATTCAGAGAATAAAATACATTATATGGAACTGAAAATGAGGACATCAGAGAGTTTTGCTAAATGAGGTAGAATAATTTCCTGACATTATTTTTAAATAAGAATGGAATTTTCCTTCTTCTCAAGATTTCTAACTTCATATTACAAGGAGAGTCGTAAGAGAAAGCACAGAGGTGTTATTATTACCACACACGAGGAAGAGTATCAGCATTCAGTCTCTACAGTAAATAGAGTAGCTAGGTAGTAGATATTTCGGTGCTTAGAATGCGGTGAGAAAATTGAAATTTGACTATTCTCTTCTACAACCCCCTTTTACCCCAGAGCGTAAAACTTTTTGCAAACAACACCCGGAAATATCTTCTGCTCGTAAGAAATAATGAGGAGAAATGCACGATGTAGGGAAACGGAGAAAGGAATAATAACACATTCGCCTTCAAGTATCCTGTATACGCCGAACGGGGACGTTAACTCCTTTCATTCCATCCGCCGCAGAGAGCGAATTAAAGCTTTATTATCATATTATGTGCTTGTAAAATATAAGAGGATACCCCTGAAATTCTTCCGGGGATATATTCCCGGCCTCTTAACGAGGATGTTACTTTTAAGGAAACCTGCTGCTATAAGCTTGCGTGTTGTCCGAGTATACAAAGAAATAATCTACTTATGACGGAAACAAGTAGATGCTTCTATATTGTTTCCGCGTTGTATTATGAAAATCAATGGAAAGCAAGATATCAATTATTATCCGTCAATGGCCTGAAAGCAAGTCCTATGTTCAACTACATTTAGAGAATATATGTCGGAAAGGTGAAAAGCGCAAAAGATGAAAAACCACCGCGAAAATGAAAAGTCGGAATAAATTTACGTTTTTTGTTTTCTACACAATGCCATCAGCGAGTGCATCAATACTTTCTTGATCTGTTTTCTAAGGAATTTGGATTCTAAGAGCAATACAGAAGGTCTAGTCACTAGTGAACCTCGTTAAATTATTCGAGACGGGAAAAGAGAGACCGCCGCCGAGGTTACAAAAGAAGTGCTTCTTTGGAGTTTTAAGCATTGAGAAGTTTCATCCCTTGGTTTCCAAGTTCTAGTGCTTCGGGTTCGTCGCTTTTTCATTGGATAGTGGTATGGATTCCTCGCTAAAAAAAGTAAATTGAATAGATTTCGCGGCGCGAAGCGCTAGTGCATACCGTATGGCTGCTTACCGGATATACTATAGGATAAAAGCAACGTTGGAATGTTACTCCCAAGTGATTTTAACGATGCATGTGGTGGCAGTCGACTACTACTCCTTTCATTACACTCCTGGCGATGAATTTTCACTTTCATGGAACGTTATACGCAATAAGAGCTGCTGCGCGAGGCCAAACTTAATTCATATCTTCTCTATGCAAGTGTTGTCTAGTGAAAATTCAAAAATAAATATACAATTGAGATTAGTTGATCACACGCGGAGAAATCTGCTGTAATTAAAAAATAGTTCAAAATAGTAAAAATGTGATTACCACTCTTCTATAGACACTTAAATCTACCTATTTCTATCGCTTACTCTTATTTAAAGTTTTAACAGCTAACGTTATCAGAATGTGCAGTACTCTCATCACGCTCTGTATTATCCACTTAAATTATTTTTCACGTATCTACAGTATATGCTATATCTAGTGAAAAGTCGTCTCGAACAAGAAAGTGAGATTCAATAAAAGCAGTTCATGGTTACAAATAGCTCTGAACCGAACTAACGTTATCCACGATTCTGTTCAGAATTCGAAATGCGTTCAACGCTTGAATTTCGAGTACCTACACTCGTGTGTAGTTTTTTTTTTATCTGCTCAATTCTCGTTTTAGACCTGTGTGTGTGTGTATGTGTGTGTATGTGCAGTGGCGTGGCAGACAAAAAAGTGGCTCCGGTAAGCTGATTTGACTTTTAACACTGACATAATATATATATGTTATAGGTGCGTTCAGAGAAAAGGCCGTGATGGTACTATGACATGGTGCTTAACAAATTCAGATAAAAAATTTATTGAGGTTACATACAATATTTAGAGATGAGAGCGCCAAACACGCTTAATCGTAGGCAGTTTGTATGACAGTAAATTTTTCTACGCAGTATATATTTGACTACGTTTAGTAACCATGCACTTATTCTTATGGCACGCAGTGCTGGCATTCGCAAAGCCAATCATACTCTGTTACGAAAATTTCGTAGTATAGTAGGTATATGATGTATACTTGATGTCTAAAATCTGGAAGGCATGAATGATTATATGCGAAAATGTTGTTAGTTTAAATTAGTTTTCCGTGGTCAGTGGAGCGTACATGTGAATTAGCATATAGGTTCCTATTAGTTTTAGCCTTTGGCGATTATTTTCCTGGCATTTCCTCAACAGCGCTAAAATTTCTCTAGAAGAGCATACATACAACTCCACACTTCCGCTCGAGCTTTCTATAGTCTACGTTATTAAACGCGAATAGTTTCGCAGCTCCAAATTGTGGAATGGCACCGACAACGTGACGTTCCACCATGCGGTTTATACATTGAATAAAATATACATTATACACGTGTATAGATATTCACGTTCGAGACACGTGATACCAAACCAAGCGCACGCTGCTTCTCTTGCTGCCACAAAATTTATATCGGAATATACATGGGAGTTGATTGTTTAAAAATGAACTTGGGAATTGTTATATAATAGCGCGAGCTTATGAATATCTCCGGCACATATATCACGTGATATATGTATATATATATATATATATATATACGAACACGAAAATAGCAGGGTATATTCTTATTATAAGATGGTTTGGGACTTTTGTTGGTTTAGTATTTTGATGTTTTGATTTTGACGTAGAAGCATAAAAGAAGCATAAAAATCATTGGATATTATTAGATATGGATATTAAATTCACATTTAATTTTTCATTTACCATAATTTCATTATTTCTAACTTTACCTCATATATCAAAAACGGAAAACTAAATGAGAAAAGTAAAATATGAAATTGGAAATACATATCAGACGTGAAATGCAAAATCTCAAATGTAGAATGTGAAGTGTAAAATATGTTTTCATAACATCTAAATTGAAAATTCAACTTTCAATGCCTTCACAGAGGAGCGAAAGTAACAGAGTTTCAACTCATGCACGAGGGTTAAAAGTAAAAAAGTAGTTGATCGGAAATTACAATTTGTAATGTGACTCCGTCGCTTAAGCGATCAGTACGCGTCATGTCTTGATGCTGTTCATCTTAAAACTAATTTCATTCCGTGATGGTATTCCGCAGTCGTTATCACATGTACCTTTTATTTCTCCAGTTTTCTTAAATAAAACATAAAAAGTTTTACTTAAAATTCCCCGAACCTTTTTATTTTCAATTTAGATGTTATGTGAGTTAACTTTTTTTCGACTTTCCATAGAAATATATAAGAGTAGAGGTGAACAGGTATAATAGAAAGAGAAAGAAAGGAGATGAAAGGAACCCCAATTGTTATCGAAAATATCTGAAAATTTCGAATAGACGTACGGCCGGCTGATGGACATGTGAATATCTATCATGCGAGTTTACGCGAATGTTTCATAATTTCACATCGTTAAATAATTTTAACGTCGGCTTCAATATTTTGTAGTGTGCAAAAATGCGTCCGGCAAAAACCGGCCGAGATGAATGGAGCTTTGCGTGCATTACGAAAACCACGTTAAATGCTGCCAGTTTCGTTTATCTCTATTTCTTTATTCGCTAGAGCTTAAAGCGCGCCGAACAAAATAATCTCAAAGCACAGGATGATAAATAAATGTTCATGCGCCGGTGGCTTTGCAGTCGATGCGAGATTTCATCAAGGGATTAAAGTCGAGTTTCGTTTCAGCTTTTTATTAGCGATTTTTAGAATCTAGAGCGAGTAGTGTTGATGAATTTGTTCAATGAAACTAGAGGCAAAATAAAAGTCTAACTCTTTTGTGATGAAGCAGCAAGTTTATGATCTATTTACCGAGTCAGTAAAGTATAAAATCGCAACCTCATCCTATTAGACGATCCCTATTGGCTGTTTTTTCCTGTCTTAGATGGCGTGCAAGTGTAAAATGTGAAACATTTCAGTTTCACTTTACAAGATACTAGAACATCACACCGCGCTTCGCGCGCCTATATAATTACTTCACGATACGCACTTGTGACGATCCCACGTGACCATCTCTTAACCAATCAGATCACGAATAAACTGCGGACACTCGACAGGTTATCTATTTTTTAAGAAAGGAACTGAATGAATGGGAATATTGTGGGATTATTAACTTTTCAGTGAATTTATTTCTTTAGGAAATTAAATGAAAAATTCAAGGGATTTCATTCGATAAAAAAGCGTACTTAGTATTTTAAACTGCGCGCGAATAGTAAACAATAAGATGCGAATTACAAGGCATGCGCAGAGGTTATCAAGTGCCTATTCAGAGATATGCTCTTGACTATTGCAGAGTTGAGACTAAATTTGTTACTTCATGCGATTCATTGATGATATGTGTAGTATGTATTACAGTTTTCCTCTATATTGTTAATGATTCAAATCTATGTCACACTTTTGCTGCAGGTATTAAAAAAAGTAGGAAAAAAAGGATAAAGAAGAAAATCTGGGACGCCACACTACGTGCGAGATTCGAGTGAAAGAATTGTGTGTTCGTTCTGTACTTGTCATCCTCTTCTCTACTTTCATGCTCAACGTATTTTACATCCTTACAAACCCTCGCACACTCTATTCGTTCTTCGCTTAACCAACTTCTCGTCTACCTTTGTCGCCAATATATATACACGCTTCAGAGTCTTCCTTTTTTTCTCATTTTGTGACAATGTGGCATTCCGAGAAATTTAAATCGCAAATTTGCAGTTGAAACAAAGCGTCTGCTTGTCACAAAGAAACAAAAATTACTATCTTTAGCATTTTTTCATACCTCACACGTTATATGTACTTTTATAACACAGAGACTTTTTTATACGCAATATCGTTATGTGACTATATATATATATATATATATATATATATATATGTAGATTGTAGATGCACAAATCAAGTCATTAACACGGCCGAATTAGAGATTTACCTGCGGTCCACTTAAAGGCAGCTAAGTATGATTATCTTATTTTTAACATTATAGTTAAACTATAATATAATGTAATATATAATATGACATTTTTTTTATTCGAGCTTAAAACTCTCAATCGGGAAATAATTAAGGAACATATCTTTCTTTAATGTCACTTTTACTTTTAAAACTAAAACCAATCATCATATCGGAATATTCATATAATAATAAGGCTTATTACTGAAGTATTTCCGTATCTGAGGATCCCATCACTGCTGCTGGAAAATGGCATGTAATCCATCATCCCTTTGGTAGTCAGGTTATGTTTAGAATTTCCTATTACGAAATTGTCAGAACGTTCTCCTCCACTATCGGAATTGTATTCTGAATGTGTGAATGAACTAGATCAAGTGAATATAACAAACTGTTCAACCGGAAACAGCAGGTTGGTTTTTCTTATATTAGTTATGTTTCAGCGATAAGGTGACATGCTGCTATTATATCTTATTGATTAAACGAACTAAAACTAATGGTACATAAATAGAGTTTTCCATGAGTATGTGAATGCAAAGCCTAACCATGGCGGCTAGAACATTAACGTAGCGTGCACGCCGGAATTCCACAACATCGATCTTACCAGCTGGCGTGCCACACGAGCCATTGCCATCGCTATAATAGCCTGCAGAATTAAAAAAAAAAAAAAAAAAACATTACACCGTCGAAGAACATTTATTTGATTGTGTTCTACCATGATGATAGAAAGAAGGCGAAGGTATAGATAAGAAGATCATAAGTTATAATAAGACTAAAAGGACTATTCGATGAAAAAAAAAAAAAATAAAAAAAAATAATTAAATTCTCTTTACAGTGAAGTGCCTTTCTAGTGAAAAATACAATTGGATCGTATTTAGACCGATTGAACTTTTAATCGGTGCGAATCAGGTTTCGTCAAAGAAGTCCCCACTATAGCGAAAGTTTCGGATTACAATTCAGATTGGAGCCACAGATTGCAAAGAATTGAATGGTTAGTTTGGATTGGTTTTGAATTCATTTGGATTTTGAGACTACGGCATTGAATATTTACATGTGTATTCGGATTAAGGATTAAAAAGGATTCAGAAGAACTAAAAAATCGTTTCTTATGAGGCTTGGATCAATTTGCTTAGAATTGGAAGTGGGCATAAAATGTTAGTGTTGTTCATAGTGCTGTGTTTTGCAATTAGTTGCTAGATGTTTTATTTCGCATGAGAGAATGACTAAAAAAGCTTAGATCCAAATCAGGGTATAGCATTGTAGAAAATTGTAAATTTTAAGTGGCTCTTAAGATTATAACATTGCGTTGCTTCGCAGCAGTAAAGTTGTAAAATGGATCTCAAAGCATAACGAAAGGAGAGAATATCTCAGTAACTATCTCAGTAACTTTGTAGAGTAGGCTACTCTCGAAACAAGTTTCGTATTTGAATTCCTCTCTTTCGAGATGTCTGGTAGTTTATATCGCGTCGTGAAACACCGGCTTTCGTAAAGTCACGCCTCCTACTTGCTTCCATAGAAAGCTTTAAGAGAGACGCCGCGCCGGTTCTATTATTGAGAAAGTACTTTACTTTTGCTATCGCATTGGTGCTTGGTTGTACCAACGTGCCTAGTCACTTTTTGTAGTGATTTTAAGTTACAGGACAATTTGAATTATATGCCTATTTTTCTACATCCTACGGCGGAAGCATTAACTTAGATCTTACTTGTTCAATTCAGACACGGTCTATATAATTAATTATCTAATTACATGTATGTGAATGCAGTCCAAATAGGAATTTGCCAAGTAGTATACATCACAGAGTTTAGTCGACCAAGCAGCTAATATGTATTCGGATGGCAAACTTGTTTTTTATTGGCTCGGATACAGACTTTGGATTGCTTCGGTATTGCTCGGCTCTTCATTCGGATAAGATTTCAATTCGAAACTTTTGCCAAGGATATGCGATTATTTCATCCAGAATGATTATCTACATACATGATTTTGATTGCTTTATTCTGTACATGTAACTACACCGAAATTTTATTATCCACTAATTGAAATTTACATCTATTCAAATCAGAGCAGTATTCCCGCCAGATATGCGATATAGTCCGCCACCATCGTATGCAATGCTCCGAGGCTAGTTGAACAAGTTACTTGATTCAATTTGTAGAAAGGCGTAAAGGTGTTTTATGTATCACGAATTTAAAAACTTTATGAGAAAATACTCTCAAGCCATCATCACGTGCTGGAAAATATCTTTATGATCTTTTCTTTCGTAGGAGTCTTTCGAGAATTCTGCTTTTCCCAGTAATTACTTCTTTTCTTTGAAGAGACGTATATTTATATATAACCTTTGGAAGTTTGACTTTTGTCATTTCTATCTAGTGTACGCATAAAATGATTAAGTTGGACATTTAAATAATGTCTCGAGAGTAGCAATTCCATGGAATTTTAAAACGAGTTTTAACAATTACTTGTACAAACTTTTTTTTTAAATTTCAGACTATGCTCGAAGCATACAATTTTGAGGAAAATTAATTATGTTGTTAATTTAAATAGAGAATGGCTGGTATAAAGCATAAATAAAATATTTCACTGTGGAAAGTTTCAAGACTAGTTTTACTTATAATTCTCGAGAGTTTTGGATCTCCATTCTTTCATTAATTGTGAGGCTCGTTTATATACATATGTATAGTGTCGAAGGTTTCGTATTTATTTATTTATTTATTTTCTTGTAATTCTGAAATTATAAACGAATGGACAAAGAAAATACCATTTAGGAGAGAGAGAGAGAGAGAGAGAGAGAGAGAGAGAGAGTTTTTGATCTTACAGAAGGTCATCGGTTACGGGTTTTGATAGGTGTTCGAATCGAAGCAGCATTAGTCTTCAGTGAATTATAGCACGTCAGTGCTCAATGCTCATAACGTATCGGTGGCGAGAGGGAGTACCGAATTTAACACCGAAGGTGGTAGGATGAATTCTGTACTGGCCTCTCATCGCAAACACACCCTGTCTATTCATCGTCGGTTCCATTGTGAGGATTCTGGGACGCAGGAGTCTTTACAACGACGACCACGACGCTGTCCTAGAAACTGAATTGTATATATAAGTGCGCAAACTAATGCAGCCAACGAACTCTATAACCTAACGTGCGGCGGTACCTTATAGTTACGTTAGGTAGAAATCAAACTGCGTTTCTAGTTTCAGTAGATTTCAAGCAATGTGGAATTCCATTGACAACACTACAACACATCATGGATTGTACCTAGGAGCTGATATTAGTTGCTCGAGGGCCCTCGTATTATTGGACTTTGTATTTGCCGAAACCGCGGGTCGCTCATAGCTAGCCTCGCAGTGTTTGCACATATTGTGACGTGATATTTCATTTCGTAAAAAACTGACTTATAACTGCCATTTAAAACTCTTGAAATGTCCAAGTTCTATGCAATCCTTTTTATACAGATTAATCGGAAATTGCAGGTAGCAAAATAATGGTATATAGGTACTTATTTCTTTCTTTTCTAAATGTAATTGCCCAATTGATTCTTCTTCTAACTACTTATAAAAATAAATTGTAGCTTGAAGACTTTGTGCAAAGACTTTCTGCTCTATATGTGTGTTCTAAATTGCACTAGTATTTGTTTTAAAGAATCACAATAGGCAGATGCTTTAGCCGAATGCGGCTTTTGACACGCTATATCTATCTCACTTCCTCTTTTCAGATTTTTTTTTTTGTATTTCGGAATGGGAAGGAGGAAGAGCGTTTGTTTGCGAGCTTCGAGAAGTGAGAGCTTCGTTCATGAAAGTTTCGTGCCAGGTGCCCCGACACTCTCGCTCTTTCCGCTTTGTGCGATACCGAGCTTGCAAGACAATAACGTTGACGTAGAAGGTTGGGCTTCTTTATAGTAGAAAATTTTCGTCTAACAGAGAAGCTGCTCACAATGTGTCACCAGAAAAGTTTATTTTGGGCATCTATTTTCTTCTTTTGATACCCAAGAGATATAAAAAAAAATTGTCCAAAGAATTTCCTAAGCATTTTGTGAAATTGACGATGGACAATTAATTAATATTTATAGAGGACACCGCCTAAACCGAATTCAATATGTGCTTATTTTAGTTTATCACAATGTATACTGATGACAATAGTATACCTATTGTAACTATCATTTGACATTGAAAACTTAAGACTAGGTCGCTTATTTCTCATGAACGTCCACACATTTATGATGTGGTTATTTGCGACCGTGATAATCTGCTGATTTGACGCTTTCCAGGCGTCATTGTATACGAAAGCCTGACATAGCTAGTGAGGCCGTAATTGTCATCCTTTGTTCGTCGCATGTGAGCTTGTGGCTAGCCGCGAGTTTCCAAGGCTCTTTCAGCCACTGCACAGTGAAATTATCATGTATGTAGTATGCGTAATTCGTGGTTTATCACCGACGAACACGTCTAACAGCTTTAACGCTTTTCTTGCCCTTCTTTAATATATTTGTCGTTTTTATTCTGGATCGCAATTATTCAATTCAATCTTTAACATGATTTTAGCATAAGTTGTTGCTAGACGAAAAGTGGAAGTGGAAAGAATGTTTAAATAATGGGATTCGTAAACTCAACATTTTCAAAGCGATGCCAACAAGTTTGTGACTTTTGATTGCGAACAGTTTGAAATAAGGTGGTAAAGGAGGATTCTTCATTGGGTTCCTTAGATATAATAAAAATAGCGTTTATATTTTACGTTATTTGATGTTTGATTTTCATAGGTCTGATAGCATTCAGAGCATTGCATTATCGTCGAGGATTCGATAAACATTAAATTCGATGATTGTGTTGAGAAAAATCAAAGTTAATCTTTCAGACGTTTATAGAATTCGCCAGAAGCAAAATGAAGAAGCCGAGAGAAGAAGCAAGAGAGAATAAACTGTATTTTCGAGAAGTAGAAAATTGGCTTGTAGAGTTTTC
The DNA here is from genome assembly GCA_900474325.1 of Synergus umbraculus. Classification (NCBI taxonomy): domain Eukaryota; kingdom Metazoa; phylum Arthropoda; class Insecta; order Hymenoptera; family Cynipidae; genus Synergus; species Synergus umbraculus. The sequence goes on along the minus strand of UCOK01006022.1, from coordinate 101,525 downwards.
AATGGAAACTATTGGTAATGTCTGTATTCAGTGATTTACGGTCAGGCGATGCGACGAGACGCGACGCGCGACGTCGTTTTATTGTGAGAAAAGACAGCTTTGAATTTAATAAACGGATTTTCATTGCGAAAATATAAAGAATATTAAGCTTAAAATATTATTACTTACGTATTAAGTTAACGGATTTTAGAAGATTGCGGAGGATTTTGATGTTACATGCGAACCAATTTCAATATTAAATTTCTCAAAATTCATGCAACAGCTTAGAAAAAGTCGCACTCGCGACATACTTACGCAATTAGTGAAAGGCATGATTTAACGTCGGAATAAAAGTACTAAAAATGTTCGATGCGTTGCATTAAAACTTTATCTCGAAACAGACACCGTTGTAAAAAGTCTAAACAAACACCACTCCAATTTCCATTGACTACATTTAATAACATCGATTTTTTCGGCCCACCTTAATAGGAATTTATATGAATGATTCAAGGATATATAGTAACTATGTATACGCACTTATCGTTTCTCGTTATTTGAAAAAGCCCTCGTAAACGAGGTAAGCAGTGCTGATAAAGGGATCGGTTGTACTTTCTATTGGCAGATGACACGTATAGGTACCGATGCTGCCGTGGTTCAAATAAAGAAAACGTTTCTCCGTCTCGATCCTGGACAGTAAAGCGGAATATTCCAACCGAGGAAGATTGGAGTTTGATTGTTCAAGACGTAGAGATAAAAGTTTAATGCGTGTTGTTCAAATGTAGTAAAGCTCTAGAGCAGTGTATAGCTCTGTACATGAGCATTGTGCAAGACTGCCAGGAAATTTACCCATATATGCATTGGTTCATAGTATTATGGTATTACGACCACACCATGAGTGTTGCGCCGCGCCACGTGTTTTCTAAAATAAGCGTTAGTAAATATTAACGCGTTTTAGGCTCACATGAATAATTATTGCCATGCATGTGCTCTGAAAGTGAATGCCTGGAACTGCTGATGCTGAAACAGGTGCCTACTCCGTGCCAACGCCGCGCCGTAGCTAATGTCTCGTTCAGCCTCTGAAATTGGTGAGATACAATATACACTTCGAAGAGCACATTCTTTGGAAATTGATGGAAGCATAAATAAAAATATGCGACTGAATGCGAAGTATATGAAAATCTTGTCTGTTAAGGGCATGTAGCAATTACCATATATGACCAAATTTAAACAACCCTACCCCCCTTATTTTCTTACAAATCAGTATATCAAAGGACAATCCAATCTGTCAATTTTTTCGAAACTTATCATGCTAACAAGCTAAAAATCTATACAGAAAGATACATTCGTGAAAATCTGCGTTTTTCGAGTTCAGGGGATCACAAAACGTATATAGACATTTGACAAAAGCGGAGAGGGTCAAATTTTACACAAATATATAATATACATTATTATTATATATATATATATATATATCTGATGAAAATGTAAAAATACTGTATTTATGACAACATTCAGCAGCCCTTAGTCGACGAAATCGTTACGTACATTGAGAGCTATTGACATGAAAATATTGTGCTGCTAGTTGAATCGAATCGATTGCCGTTATTTGAAAATACTGCTTTTTCGCAGCGAATGAAATTGATCAAGCTTCCGCCCAACTGTGAAATTTCTGGTAAATATACGAGTACAGTTGGAATGGTAATAGTGCTATTACTCAATGTACATAGAACGCAATGAAAGCTGATTTCTATCTAACTTGCATGTATTAACAAAGTGCTTATAATGGATCGTATTTTCTATGCATTAAAGTCAAATGCTGGAAATTTATAAACCCTTTCCGCAAAGAGATTAGAAATCATACATGACAGTAGTTTATTATGCATCAAAAGGGGGGCAAGTGGAACTTTTTACGTGTATAACACAGTACACTGAAAATATCACACTTGTCAAAAAAGTCGCTCCCTCGTGTCTCATATGATATTTTTTAAAATAAATACATTACAAATGGCCATATTCAATTTATAGTACACTCTCGAAATTTTATGAAATTATCGTACAGTTATTAAAATATCATAATTGCGCGTATTGTTTAGTAATAAATGATTTAGGTCAAAACGAGGATGTGTTAAATTGAGACATGAAAGCTCTGCTTCTTGAATCATCGTAATTATATGACATATATGAAGTATTTTAGACTCTGAAGTTAAACGATAAAAGTTTTACTCACTGGTTTCCGGTCTTCTGGTATCCTGAATGACTAGAAGCTGAGCTGCAAGTGAAGCTCGATGACCGGAAGTGCTTTCAGCCACGCATTCGTACCTTCCGCTATCTTCCAGCTTTGCTGATGCTATTACTACTTTCGATCTCCGCCTTAAACATAAAAAGAGAAAATAGAATTAATGGCAAACTCGGATTCTTTTCTTACCGAGTCAATTCAAATTTGATATCGAGTTAACTTCAAACTGATTTTCGAGATATTTTTGTGTTTTGAATAGAGCCCGAAAATGAAGAGATTTTGATTTTGTTCTGATCTTTTGCAAGAAAAATTCTTTTTTGTGTATTTATTATTGACTGAACTACATGTAGACGCAGAAGGTTAAGTCGTCTGACCATTCACAGGTCTGACTACTGGCGCGGAAATTCATCTACAAACCGACAAACATTAGTAGTATTGGTCAACGTACTGCACGACGTGAATCGATCTTTTCAGTTTACTTATAAAATATTAAATTTAGATTCTTTATCATCTTCCTATTGTACTCAATTTTCAATATACATATGGTATGTGCATAAAGCGAAATACAAAACAAAACGAGGGTTTAGCAAAGATTTCATTTCATTTACATATCTCCTTCTTTCGAGTAATCCTGAGCAGAGGCTCATGTCTGGGGACAGCTCGTGACCGCGAATGTTTTATTTCAAGAACACGAAGGATAAAAAGAACGACACACGGCTATACTCCGAGACAAAGTGTATCGTGCAAAAGGAACTTGAAAAACAGCCAAAAGGAAAAACTCGGAAAAAGGAAGAAGCAAAATGTAAGGGAACCTAATTAGTCTTGCATTTTTAAAATCCAATTCTCTTGAATCATTGCTGTCGCCTGCTTTTTCACTCAAATTCATTACGAAATGCTCTATTTTATTTAGGTACTAGAGATTAAAAAGGTCAAAGTCGACCTTTCACAATCGACTTTGCATACACTTGATCGACTTAAAATCGGCGGCGGCGGCAGCGACGGCGGGTTTGTTCCCTCGACTTTCTTTCTATACTGATGCACGCTGATCTCACAGAACAATTAATTTTCAAATTGACTTAAAAATAAATTATAATACGTAGTTTAAATGGTCTATTTATAATTAAGAAATGTTAAAAAATGGTTTAAGAAACAAAGTCGACTTTTCATCTCAATTAATCGACTTTGAAAATCGTTCGGAAACCATCATCATTGTTTCCGAACCAAACAGAATTAGTTTCCAATTAGAATGAATTAGAAATTAACCTAACTCACCTTTCAATATTTGCTTCAACCCGAGCCCCTAAAACGGATTAATCCGAATTCATCTCTTAATCCTCCTCTAATTCTAGCTTCCAATCCAAATTAATCAGAAATCAATCGACTTTCAATCTTTTTCAATGTGTGATCCCAATCAGAATGAATTCGAAACGAATCCAAATTAACCATTCAATCCTTTACGCGGCTCCAACCCGAATTAATCCGAAATAGATCCGATTTACTTTCAAAATCCAAACTAATCTTTTAATTCGAACGCTCAATCCAAGTTGATCCAAGCCTCAGCCGGAAAGATTTCATTTAACTCCTTTTGATTCGATTTGATAGAAATCTTGGTTTTATCTTAGATTTAATCAGATTGAATTAGATAGAAATCTTTATTAACCTATGATTAGGTCAGATTCAGTCGAATTGGCATGTTTGTTTCGAATGCTGATTTGGTTCGATTTCGGATTAGATCGAAATGAAACTGCTGGGTTGATTTGAAAATAAATGCCAAAATAAAACGAGTTCAAAAGCATAGAATTTTTTTTTTTTTCAAAAACTTTCGCCAGGGTAACCTATACTCATAAATTATGACTAAAGTGCTAATTCAGAATAAAAGATGAACATAAATAACCTAATATTAGGAAGAAACAAGTTTCAGTTATTTCCATTAATTAGGGGTGAACCATCAATTTTTACATAATTTCTGCTGAATGAATATGGATGAAATGCTCATAATTTAAACACTGATTGCTAATTACGCATAATTGGCGGAATTGTTTCTAAATAATAATTTCCACTGAAATCACTCTTGAATACGCGTATTTAATACACACAATATTTCAAAATTACTCGTCATTATTTTCAATTCCGTGTTGATTTAGAAAAATTTTTTATTCATTGTAGAATGTTTTCAGGAAAATTGCTAATAATATCATGTCCCTAAATAAACCTTTCTTTAAGTGCATAATTATTTTCTAAGAGGCTTAACCGTCTACAATCTTCGTACCTTCCTCTACCATCCTTTGACAAATGTAATCTCTTATATCGGTTAGCGTGCAGAGAGAGGCCTTCTTCTTCCCTTGAATCTTTAAAACATTCGAATTACCTTCCCGCGTTCAGGAAATTTGATTTTAATATTTAATTTCGATTTATTGCAGTAAAGTAGGTACTGCTCGTAACAGATTCGTTATTCGCGACTATAGCATATGACACGAGGTATTATTATATGTTTTTATCTTTTTGCCCACATTTAATTTTTCACCATTCATAATTCTGATTGACTGTACATTTATTTTCAAATTATGTAATTTCTTTCGACATTTATACTAACGTCGGAAATTGAGAGAAGACCATTTCTAGTGCTCCAATCAATATGGTTTAATTTACCTTTATTTAGTACCCTATATTGCTCTGTCTGCATTATAAAAATTCAAACTGCAATAGAACACAGTCGATTTGGGTTCGATCCAATTAGTAACACTTGACAGTTTTTTAGTCAGATATACACCTGTGTGTGTGTGTGACTTATTCTGTCTTCCATTTCGCAGGGGCGTATTTCGATCACGTTCACCATGCAACATGGCTTAGTAGAGTCATGCCCTACACCTGGACTTTCCATGGACCTCTTTTTGGGTGATAAGTACGTCATATATATTAATATCACACCATGCCTCCGCATTAGTAGGGTCCTTCTAATGACTAATCTCTTAATACAGTCACATCCTCTCACATACATTCAATAGGGGGATATTTGAGATTTTCTACCCCTATTTTTTTGGGACCTCTTATTATCATATGACATATTAACGTCACACCCTCTTCATTGCAAAAACCCTCTATTTATCACACTTTTTAGAAGCGTCAACACAACAACCCTTCCTCAATTCCAGGACTTTCCTTAGGCCACACATGTGAGAGTTGTCTCACAGCTGAGTCATTTGAATTTTCTTGAAATCTCCTGAAGTCAGTGAAATCTTTTCAAGTCATTTCAATTCATATAAAGTCACATGAATTCACTTATTAAACGGAGCGCGATACTCGCATCACAAGTTACCTCGGTTTCTCCCTGCTTATATCATATATCATTCAATCACTTATCCCTATAGTTATATAATAATTCAAATGAAGAATTTTTCCTTCAAATTCTCTTTAAGCATTTTATTTCAATAAACTACGCCAAGCTGCAAGTATAAAGTGAAATCGTGTACGTTGGCTGTTCACTATATACATTATACAATGTAGCAGTTGCGAGTTTTATTTTGTTCAAACGGAATCAATTTTGAGAAAAGAAGCAAATGTAGAACGAGAATAAAATTAGAGAAAGTTCTATTCGGCATTCGACTTGGATTGGAATTGTAATTTCCTGCCGAGTCGGCCTTAAAGTGGATATACTGAAAGAGAGCGACGCTCGTATCCACAATTGCTTCGCCTCACCCTCAGGCTCCGAGAAATGACAGCTTTATTTCCACTTACGCAAACTTACTAGAAATCGGTTCACATTTCACCCTCCCGGAGATAACAATTGGTAAAAAAAAAAAAAAAAAAAAAAAAAAAAACTAATTCTCGCCACCACATGCAGTCGATAATATATGCGTAAGGTAAAATAGACACTCTATGAATAACATCTTTGTTATATCCTGGCAAAAGTTTCTGATAGGATAATTTCCTATTCATCTGAATCTTTTTCAAACCGAAAAGAGTGTATTCAAACGAACCAGTTTCACAAATTTTCAATTTGATATCTTTTTTCGTGTAAATAAGTTGTTGCAAAAAATGACGGTTTAAATATTTAAAATATTACTTCATGATTAAATAAAATTTTAGTTTTAATAACTTCCTTCTTACACAAAATTATGTATTTTATTAATAGTAGAGAATTTTGTGAATATTATCCAAAATTTTCGAATTTAATCTACTTCTCGAACTTTCAATGAACTACTCTCAATGCCTAGAGTTTGCTCGTATCGAGAGGGCGGATATGTTGAGATGTCGGGTAATGTATGTAGGTGAGAGGTAATGAAAATACAAGAGACGTAATTTGCGCGCCGCAGGATTAAGTTAAAGTTTTTACGTTTATAGCCTCTGTCTTTACGTCGCTTTTATGTTGAAAAGTAAGCCGAAAAATAAAACAAGAACCAACTTTAGGCACTGCATATAAAATTTCCTCATTTTCTTCTAGTTTAAAGAATATAAAAAATAATTTAAAATACTTTGTATCCAAAACTGTTTGTTTCCAATACAAATTGCGGAGTGACTATTTATGAAATCGGTAACACCTTTCAAAATATGTACACCTAATTTCAGATTTAACAAATTATGAAAATCTGTTTATTCTTACTGGAGTATTTTTTCATAAATTACAAACTCCTATAGTAAAAAAGCAGACAGCATGAAAGAGTTAATGTTGTACTTTAATTATTTCTCTACATTCTAGTTTCTTTCATTTTGCCTGGAAGGCGTTCTTTACCGCGAAGCGCCCTATTCTAGTTTCCTCTCATAGTCTTCTCTGTGCCCTGAAATGTGAAATTCGAAGTCCTGTGTTTTATGAGAAATGTCATGCATTCGTTGAAGAGAGAAAAAAAAAACATATAAAGTCAGAATGGTAGAAATAGTATCTACTTCATAAAAAACACGATACGAGCAGCATTTCTTGTGGTTTACTCCATTCACTACCCTATTTTTTATTTAACTTAATATTAAGAATAATAATTTTGTAATATGTATTCTTTAATTTAGTGGATTAAAAACTATATAGGATATATCATCCATTGCTAAAATTTCGGTTAGATTATATATTATCCAAATGAAATGAAAGCTATAGTTTTCAATCTGATCCCTGCTATTAATAATCAATTCGAATGAATCTGAATGAGCACGAAGGAATTTTTAATTACGAACTAATCCTAATCAATCTGAAATAAAATTCATTTGGATTGACAATGCTGATTGTTTTCGATTGATTGTATGCGAAATATCGAAATGAATTCAAATGAATTCCAACAAAAATTTCAAAAAATTTGCTCGGATTGATTTTCAATAAAACCTTGCTTCGAATTGATTCACATTTAAAACTAGCTTAGGAATTCGGATGAAAAAATTGCTTCTAATATTGACAGATTGATACCGCAATGCAGATTTCTGGTTTGTTCGAATTCATTCGGAAAGAATTTCTATCTGAAACGATCGTCGATAATTTTTTTTAATACTTTTTCTGGAAACTTATAAAATATGTATGTTCTATATTAGGTATGTGTACATATTATTTTAGAAACTTTAATTTTCACCTGATGTATTATATGTACCTTCGTTTCATAGTTTACGTATAGGAACTAAATAAATCACTTAATTTCACTCATGACTAAGAAAGCTTTGAGATTATACTGTTTTATACACCGGTAATTGTGTGGTTCATTATGCATCTGTACATCCGTTCCATGACGAAGATGAGGTGACGCTTCTCGCAGCCAGTTTTTAAGGTTACGGCGGAAGTTTTCTTATTAGAGCGTTACTGCCTTTTGTGCGTTGAATTCTCAATATACTTTTCAAATCTTCAACTAAGCGAGAGCAAAAGTTTAAAGTTGAATCTGCAGCTGCGTTTTATGTTGAATTCGTTCCCTTGCAAACTTGTTCTCGTTAGAATATGTTCCACTTGAAAAGATAATCTTATTATTACAATTCAGTAACCGTAAAAGTTAGATAATTAAAAATACTTAATATCAATTAGCTTTTTTCTATCTCTCTATATGTAATATTTTTTACTTCTATCCATTGGGAGCTACAATTTTCTTTACTAAATATTATACTTACATCATTCTATATTATTTCCTTTTTACAAGTGCCCTTTTCTAGAACTTAGTTGAATAGCTTTATACTTGGCAATCCAGCAATGTTCCTTTCTTCTTTTTTTTCATACCATTTCTCTTTTGAGAGTAGCCGGAGCAGTAGTCTGTCTAGACGGAGTGTCGATGCTTGCAGCTACACCAAATTAGAAACTCAGCTTCTCTGCCGTTTTCACTTTTTTCCTTATATCTTTCTTCTCCTCTAACTCATTCTTTTTTTCTTCTCACACCAGTTTTATCTCGCACAAGCCCAGCAATTGGTGCTCTTTCCGACTCTCATCTTCTTGACGCGGACGCGTACATTTAAAATTATTGAAAGTGAATGGGCGCAAATGCAAAACGAAGAAGATCAGCTGAGTAATTCACGATTGAATTGATATCTCCGTTAGCGATTTATTTCCGAAGCTCCAAAATACTCTGAAAGGATTTCATATGTTCCCTTTCTCGACCTGTCTGCAGTTTACAGCGAGATGAGGTAACATACATATTGCAAATTTTATAATACATTTCAAAATATTTCAGCTAATGGAAGTACCTGGTGATGCTGCTGGTGACTTTTTCTGGCGTGTAAGCTTATTTAACAATATTTTGTGTTTCTGTTTGTTCGTTCAATGAATATTTTTAATACTGAAAATGAAAAACGTCAAAAATTTCTTCCCCAAATTCAACTATGTTTTATGGAGGTTGTACTATGTGTGTAATTTTGTATGGAATTGAGATAACTTTTGGTATAATGCATTTATCAGAACACACGTGGGAAACTATGATTTTCACAAGAATTATTATCTAGCAATTCTTCTGGGAATGCCCGCTCACTTCCATGCTGTATACGTTTAAGAATTATTAGCGATTTACAAAATCTTGACCCATGAATCTATAATTCACATAACAATTCAATTATCCAAAAAGATGTTTCAAAAAGCACCCAATTTACTGTGTGCATGAATTTAGTAACAATAAGGAAAGTTTACGATATTAAATTCATCAGTAAGTTCAATCCGAAGCTTTCGCCAGAGTGGGAAATTCACCGTCTAGATCCGCCAGCGCAGTTTCATGCTTAGTATAAATAAGCCAAAACAATTTAAAATAAAAATTTGTCAGACAAGACGTCTGATATTTGAACCCAATTTTTTTTTTCAATGCATAAGTCATTCATTCTAAATAGGCAATACACTATAAAAAATGACATCATGCTAAATATTTTTGGAAATACATTTATGGACACCTTGCGTATGGTAGATATTATTTAATTACTAATTCATATCATTATTTGAATGAATAATTATTAATTAACTATTATCATTAATTCGTATTCATCAATTAATAAGATTCAATGAATCCAGATTGAGAAAGTATAAATTCAAATGAAATGAGTCAAACGTGAAAATAAATTTCTATCTCTCTCGCACACATCTGCAGGAATGAAGCTTTTCCAAGTAGTTGAAGAACGTCGTAGTAACTTTTTCAGCTTTTTCTGCGCAAGAAGCACTCATAAAGAATTACGAAGAGGATCAGATGGATTGTGGTGACGTTGAATTTCGTGTCGATATCTATCGGAAATAGGTGAGGAGACTAAGTACTAGGAGTACCATCTACTGCATTGTGGTGATCTGATTGACTGTTCGGAAAATGGATTCCTAATGACGATTCGGAGGCGCATGTCACTGGCAAAAGGCAGAGAGAACGATCTATCTTGTAATGGAAACGGCAACGTGAAAACCATCCACCAGAGAAGGAATACTCTTCCCTTATAGCTGGGTAGTGCCGGGTACGTATCCCATTCTACACCTTCTGTTTTTCTTCCTTCCTCTAGAAGTAGTTAATGGTTTTCTTTTAGATCATCTCTGCTTTGCCGTATTAATGCTTCCTCTGCTTGAATAAATCCCACTCCTCAGACGAGGTTCCTTCCCCAGTAGGTCCTCCTTTATCCATTCTTCTTTATTCTTTATCCTCTCTCTCTCTCTCTCTCGCTTATTTTCACACGTTCTAACGAAGCACAGCGATACAACACTTCAAAGAGCGCATCTCCACACCCTCCTCGATCGATCGTTTCTAAACTTATTAGGCTTCATTTTCACAAAATGTTCCAGAAATGCTCGAGAAAACTATTTTTTATTAACAAAAAATATAGCACACCCAGAAAAAAAGCTTCTTTGAATCAAATAAATTTTATTTATAATACAAAGATATTTTTCATTTGGCTCTGAGGCAAATATACGTTTATTTAATTAAAAAAAAACTTTTTTCTGGGTGCAGAAGCGACAATTTTACAGTATTTAATCGTCTTCAATATATGTAAATATGTTACCTCTTAATAAACCTGCTTTTTTGATACACATTTTAGTAGAAATGTCAAAAGACTGCTTGCCAACTATAACATTACAATTTTTTATACGTATTACAAATTATTTACAAGTAGTTATGTGAAAGGGTAGACTTTAGTTACAAGATGGTGGCGTTGTGTGGCGACGGCGGCGGCGGCGGCGGCGGCGTGGCGTCAGTGTTCCCAAAGTTAGAATTCTCCCATTGGCCATAAGTTGGTGCGCAATTAAAAATTGGCCAATGGCAGAATTTCAACATCGGGAACACTAACGCCGCATAACGCTACAAAATAAAACTAAAGTCTACTCTATTTCATACAACTAATAACCACTCTCACATACCTGCGTTAAATGAACCACAAATATAAAATCCCAATCAGTAATATGACCAATTACAATTAGATATCTAATAACAAGTACCAAATGGCCCACTTTGAAATGTTTAGGAGATATTCTCAAAGCTATAAAAATATTTACTGTACTAATGGAGATTAATTAATAGATACTTAAAATGACGAAGATGAAGCAATTTAATTTAATTAATTATGCGCTTTATACATATAATAGAAGCAGTATTTACTGATATTTCAGACAGGAACATTTTGAAAAGTGAAATTGCTTCTGAATAAAGAATAGATCGAATTGAGAATTTTCAAAACGTTTGAGTCGATATATAGAATATAGTTATTAGATATATGGGAATTGTGGTGAAATGTTTCCTTTCTGAATATATGGAGTTTGTACACGCTTCAAGAATATTCTTGAGTATGTGTATGTCCCCATGAGACAGCAGCTCCTGTGCTTGTTTCCACTGTGAAATTTCTACTGGGAATCTCTAAATCATGCCCAAGTTTCTGCCACGAAACTCCTCTAAAATCAATTAGTGCCTTCTGCAGATCGGAATTAATTTTTCAACAACATTGTTTTATTCTGAATATTGAAGACGAAATATTGATAAACAATTAAAACTACTATCGAGGTAAAAAAAAGTTTAGGAAAAAACGTAATAATCAAATAAACTTTTCTATATCTAAAATTATTTTCTTTTAATAAATTCTTTCAGTCTCAACTAGTAAGAAATTATATTAATGAAATGTTACCGATTCTTTTACTTTTTTTTTATCATTTAGTTAAAAACTACTAATTCATATTAAAAATACTTACTTTGGTCATCCATTTATATTAATTTTTATGTAACTTTTCATTAATATAAGTTTATCAATTTAAATATAATGTTTTTACTAATATAAAATATCAGAATTTAGAATATTTTTGTGTTCATTCAATGAGTAGATTGCTACCTGGAAGCAAATTAGTAGGAAGCAATAATTAATTTATCAAATGTATTAATATTAGGTCTTCATCTGATTCGTGTCAACACAAAAATGTTTCAAATGAAAAATCAATTTTTCAAACTTATTCTAAATGTATTTTATTACAAAAATTATTTATCAAACGTGTAGGTATAATTTTGTGCCAGACTTTATGCAATAAGCACAAATACAAAATGCTTTAATAAATAAAAATTTCTTCGTGAAGACTATAAACAATAGGTAGAACCTCCAGTCATGTTATACTTTTTATCATTTTTTAACATGAAAATTACGTGTCTGCTGTCAACAGTTGTACGTTGCGCTTTAAAAATTAATGCATCTGCTAGGGTAATATTATACGATGATGGTTGCACGATATTTCTCTTCTCAATTGTTAATTTTAGTAAACATTGAGTTCTTTCTTTATTTGAAAAAATGTTATATATATGTCATTATTTACTTTAATTTATTTAAGGGGCTGAGATCAAGTATTAATTTCAAAATTCAATTTTAGAAAATATTTAATATCTATTTAACGTTAAAATATTAAAATCTTTTGCATTCTTTTAATCCATTAAAATCTTTTAGAATTCAGTAAACAAATTTTACATCCCTTAAAATCTTTTGAAAACCTTTGAAATGTTTTGAAATACCTTGAAAACTTTAAACATATTTTGTTATTTAGATTGTAAACAAAATCCTTTGGTGAGAATGTGAATTAAGAATTATTATTATGAATTATATATTATACTAATTAATTATTAAGAATATTATAGCTAATAATATCATTTTTGGAAAAATTTTGGTTAATTCCTTATGCCGTGCCATCCTTTATATGCAGCGCCAAACACATTTTATTTGAATAAAACAAATTTTGACTTTGTTATGGGGTCAAAAAATTTTCTTTTATTCAAATAAGCAGTTCTTTTTTTTGTGTGTGTAAGAAGGTAAAGCAGGAACTTAGTATGTAGTATGTAGTAATATTTGCTAAAGCGGGAGCTCGTAGGTTATAACATCAACAATTCAACAGTTGACCAGGTTCCAGCCATGTGCCGTTATGCTCCCGTTATTTGGGTTGTAAACTTGGATGGCTCGTAGATCTCTCAAGAGAATCATATCGGTGACACAGCGGTGTATTCAGGCAAAGTCTACTCTAGGATCTTCCACGAAACTCCAAAGCGAACCAGAGAACTCTGCCAGACCTAGTGAAATTTTATTGTTTTTTCTTGCTGTTTGATTTCGGCGTCTCGAAATATCTATAGGTACTTTAAGTTCATCTTTATCTCCTTTTTAAAGGTTCGAGCTTTCTCCCTCTTACTCAGGACCATTATTTGAAAAGCCACCCCCCCCCTCCCTCACGGCAACCAAACCCGACCTTTCTAACCAACATACAGAACTCCTTTTCCCTTAATTAATTAAATTAATTAAATTAATTTTAACACGTGATGTATTCCACCATAATCGATTAATAACACTTTAGAAAAAAAAAAAAAAAATTTTTAATTTCTAAATGGGAACGTTTTTTCATCCGCTCGTAAAATTTGGAAAATAGTTATTATAAGTTTTTAGATTTCCACTCCTCAGATATCAAAAGATCGAGGCATCAATTTTTAGCATGAAGAATAATTGATTCAGAAGATCGATTAATCGAGCCCTTTAAATCGACCTTGGCAGAATAGAATCGAGATCGCATCCGTAGCAGGTTTTAAAAGTTCAACACTCGGTTCAACATTTAAATTTGCACCAATGACACCTTCGTAAACTTAAAAAGTTTATTCTGAGTTTAAAATGTCGGCAATTTATCCAGCTACAAGTTGGATAAACTCTTTTGGGGGTTTTTTTTTTCCTACAGACACATCTAGATATTGTGCCGACTAAGTCTGACTAATTTGTTCGTGTTAGTGAAGTGCAAATGTTGTAGAGTTTCGCAATATCAAAAATCCTGAAGCCTCATTGATTCTTTGTTCGAGGACAACAGGCCTCTCCCTAAAAAAAGGGAAGAAAAGTCCCGCTGGGGCTTCCTAAAGATGCCGCTCGGGATTGTCCCAAAGAAAAGAAAAGTCCAGTATGGTTCTTAGCGAGGATGAAGTGCTGGTGGTGAAGACCTTTGGAGAGCTTTCAAGTGGTGCCTCCTCCTTTACTCAGACTCTCTCTCTCTCTCTCTCTCTCTCTCTCTATGTCTCTTTCTTTCACTCTGTCTTTCACTTTGCTTCGCGTCCCTTGCTTCCTTTCGCCATACCAACAAGAGTTCCGTACAACGCGACCTATAAAAGTCGGGGACTCAACTGAGTGTGATGTATCACTTCTATATACGCCTTAACTCTTGAAAGTTCGCTAGTTCCCAGGCTGGACAACACATTTGGTCTATATGTAAGTCGATTTCTCTATCTTGTTAGAGTAAATTCAAGGATTTTAAAAGATTTCAAGGGATTTTAAAAAGTTGGTTGAACATATATTTCAAGAAATTTTAAAAGGTTTTCAAATATAAAGATTTGCTATTTCAAAGTATTCCAAGCATTTCAAATGAGTTTAAGAGATTTCACGAGATTTTATAATAAATGATTTCAGATATAATTAAAAAAGACTTTAAATAAGGGATTTCAAAACATTTATCTCTCTCCCTCTCTTTCTCTGCATTATATTACACTTTGCTTCACGTCCCTCGCCGCGATGCTGCTTGTCGACGCGCCAACAAGGGCTCCGGGCAATAAAAGTCTGAGACGCAACTGATTTTGAGTGTGATGTATTACTTCTATACGCCCTAACTCTTATTGTTAGACTAAATCGCTAGATGGACACCACGCCTGTTCTAAGTTCATTCCTCTGTTTTATTACTTCAGGTTCAAGTGCTCTCTGAAACATTCGTGTATTTTAAATTTATTTTATCGCAGGGTGAAAGTTGATTATATAGTTAGAGTCTTAAACTTAAACTGTGATATTACATTAAAAAGCTTTCCCGGTAAGAAGAGAATAAGAATAGAGGAAAATTAAGTTTTTTTCATATTTCAAAGAAAAAGTGAGCATTTTTGCTATTTTACGTTGAAATTCCAGAAATGAACCCTTAATAAAATTTCTATTTTTACCATATAATAAGAATACAAATAATGTTTATTCAATCTTAATTTCTCTTAACTGCCGTTATAACCTAATTATAATCATAAATAATTCAATTAAATAGAAATAGCCAGAAATGGGATTGGGAAATATTATTGCGACAATGGCATATAGAGTAGAACCTTGTACAATCGCGGGGATTTAGCCAATTAGATTCGGATAGTCTATCAGTTTTAGTTAATAATTAAATTAGACCGCATAAAGGCGAAGTGTAAGCTTCTCAGTTTGCCCTCCGCGTATCTCCTGTCAGTATGTATATCCGGTTGTGGAAACCTCCTTTATGCGCACTGAAAAGGCCATGAATATTGGTAGAGTCAAAGAGCTAAATCCGAACGAAACGGCGGCGAAATGAATACACCAAATTAATCGTCACTAATTGCCTCAGCCTCTCCGGTGAACGTCCCAACCATGAATGTCCTACTGATACCTAATCTCGTTTGCAGCCATCATCCTTCGGAGTGAATAATTAAGCTTGCGACCTCCAGTCACGGAAACTGAATAATTACATATAATGTAATAAATGCATAATCTAGTTTTTATACGGGCAAATTAGACGTTTCTTCAACTCTATCTGTAGAATTCTGTAAGAGCGAATCATAAGTAGAAGAAGTTAGGAAAAATCATTCTTGCAAAAAAAATTTTAAGGCTGATAGAATTTGAAAGTCATCAATTTAAAAAAAAAAAAAAACTTTAATTCTGTCAAATTTTTGCTTGGATTTAAACTCGAGATTTTGAAGATACCCTGTTTAAAACGCACTGAAAAAATTTCGGCACACCGTTTGTACCTAAGAGACAACTGCAATAGCGCCAAAAACCGAGGTAAATCTTGTACCTCGCAGAGGGGCAGTATATGTCCCTTCTTGAGATAGTAGACGCACATTTGCCCCGACTTAGGTACATCTGTACGCCCGAAATGGTGCGCGCACCGGTGCTCCAAATCTGTAGTGCAAACGGCGTACTCTAGGTGCTGCAAACGTTGTGTCAGAATTTTTTCAGTATGCATACACCGTTTTATCCCACTCTTGCCTATTCTAGGAAACAATTCACGGCAACTTCAGACCATGCCCAATAAAGCCGGCAAGATCGGCGCTTCAGTGTATTATAACTGATCAGCAAAATATGCTGCATATTATATGTATAGTCTGAAACAGTGACGATGTCCAACGCGAGGTTCTCGAGCTTCTCCTTTCCTTCTGTTTTTTTCATTTCTTCGGGGGAATTTAGAAATTGACAGGTTTTTGCTAATTTGCTCATGCGCTGGACATTACTGCAGTTTGAAACATAGGTGCGCGTGCATTGAATACACGTCTCTTGAGCAACAGACTGACAATATATTCCATTTAACTATTTCCATTTACACAATTGAAAACAAAAACATGTAAATCCGTTGATCGGCAGTCGACACACGTCGAATAAGCTCGACTGCACTCGGTCCAAGCTAGGCTCGATATCCACTGCTAGATCAATTAGTACTATTTGGAACCAATTTAATTAATTAGTATTAAATTATGTTACAAAATGTAGGAAAGGTCTATAAATACACGACATCATGTTCCTGCAATCTCAATATAGTAATGTCTCTTCTACTGGCTACATACTATTTTTTCTGCTATTTTATTTAAAATACTTATTACTTATTCTATTATATATTCGCTTTATCATGCAATTTATTAAATTTCTCTTTAATAATTTTTTCTATTTCGGATTTTAGTATAGAAAATAATAAAACTTGCTACTATTATCACATAAGAAAAATTCTTACAAAAATAGTATAACTTATTACTTATTATGTATTAAAATGTAAAAATTTATGATGACTTTTGCTCCACTTTGCTGTAATCTATTTTAGTCATTTTTCAGATAGACAGAAAGTTTCACAATGCACTTTTTCACAAACGCTTACATGATTCAAGAGTTTTGCATGTTCTTCCTTAAGATTTCTAGAATGAGATTACGATAGGAATCTCTTTTGAAATCTTGCTTTCTTGAGTGGAAGTGCTGAAGTTTTGAGAACATTTGAGTTTGCACAAATCCACAGTCGGTGACCAAGCTCGTTTTCCACTCTTGAGAGTCCACATAACAGCCGTTGGTAAACTGGCCAATATGCGAGACGATTGGATCCGCTCCAAACGATTTCAAATTGTCAAGAAGGCAGAAGAACACCTTGCATATCCTTCAAGTACCGGAAGGACTTTTTTTACTTCTTTTACCTAAGGCGCCTTAATCGGGTTTGGCCATCGCCCAGTGCACGTTCCAAGTAGATTCCAAAACCTTTAGCCAAACCGATTCGAAACCCATGTCCGTATTTTCTTTGTTTCTCTCCCTTCAATTAATTGCAAATGGATCAAGAAGGTAAATGCAGCAAAATAATCTCCAAAGGAGCGTGAGAATTTTTTCTGCAAACATCAGCAGCCGAGTCGAGAAAAAAGAGAATTATGAAACAAAAGACGGAAGGCATAGTAGTATACACATTTAACAACAAAGGAAAATTTAATTAAACCATTTTAAAAATACTGGAAAATTTAACGACTACAAAGCTTTCTCTAGGAGAAAGCAAGAGGTGAAGCGATGACGATATAATCATCGAGGGTGATTGGGGGACTCAGTTTTGGTGCTTCAATATTTTTTGTAAGGTAATGAAAACTACGAGGTAGGCATAGGCGTTCAAAAGTTAAAACAGTGGCGTTTGTAAGGCAGTGTGTTTTTTCAATTGAGATATGGGCATATCTCTAGAATTTTTCATTTTGATGATGATGCACAGTAAAGTAAACTGTAAATACATACAATGGCAATTGTATACATACTGCTATAAACTAATGTGTTGATATGCTAAAAATATTAATGATGTGACACAATAACTTAAATGCAGTTACAAATTCAAGGAATTTTAGAAAAGAGCTTCTCATAAGCAACGTCGTAGGTATGCGAGGATTAGCGAGCTTCAATTACTAAAACGATAGTTTATTACTCATAAGTGTTGTCTAATGTAGATACAGTCCATTAATGTGCATTTAGAGTTGCGGTACTAATTTCTGCTTACCTAGCCTTCTAAGCCAACAATTCGCTCTGCTCCCGTAGTGCGGACCCTTATTCCCACCAAGCTTTCTATACTCTGCTGTTGAGACTAAAACAAATGCCCCTCCGGAACATCGCCCAGCACAATATTTACTCGCAAACATCACCATTGGCCCTTGTCTAGTATTCAGGAAACAAATGGAACTTCCTGGCGACACAAACCCACACTCTGTGCAAAATGCTTCCGTTTCCAATTTCTCGCCGCATCATTCGATCATTATGGTTACTTATTTCAAGATTTCTTAAAATCACTTAAAATTTCACGGGGTTTCGAGGGATTTCAAAAAATTTCCAGAAATTCAACACAACCCATCAATAAAATAAAATTAAGTAAATAATTGATTCGATGCTTGAAAAAAATAGAGTTAAAGAGAGGCATTTCTTTGGATTAAAAAATGTCTTTTTCATTAAATAAAAATATAAGAAAACACGTATTGAAGGTTATATCGCTTAAGCACGAACTGGTTTATGTTGTTGTGGACGGGGTGGACGGGGGGAATGTTTACGACAGAGTTTACAACAAGCAACTACGTTAACTCTGGAAGATAGTCGTTTGCTCAGTGGTTAAACTATTAACATTTTATTACTGGCAATCCTTCCGGTTGTATCAGAGAAGTGAGTGCTGTTTTTTTCATAGAGTTTCCGTTTAACGAAAAGAGAAGATGATAAGAATAAGGAGGAAGACGAGATAGTTCGTGAGTTGAACACGAAATACAAACTTTCTTTTTTTTTTTTTTGTTCATCCACACGCGGTTGAGATTGTTGGGTTCCGATATGATTTTATTACTCTCCGGACAGCCACTAAACTGCCGCTTGATGATTCCGAGATTGATTTCGGTTGAGGAAAGCTAACGATAAAATCTCCGTTCAACCCCGTAGCGTGACTTTATTCGCGAAACCTTAGAACCCCGAAGGAAGTAAAAAGCGAATTGAGAATAACGATCTGCAATAAAATAGATGGCGCCAGTGAATTCAGTGAGATTTGGGATATATTATCTGATTTTTGGAATAAGTTTATTCTACTACAATAAGTTGCGTGGATTTAACCCTAAATTGTCCCATTGCATCGCCCCCACTAATGAGACTGGTGCCAAATTAAAGCTCGTATTCAGTGCGATAAGTAAAACAAAACTTGAATCCGTGAAAAAATGTCCGTATTAAAGCAGGAATGAGCCAAGCTATGGAATGTTTTCAAGTGAAATAGGAATTTCGACAGTTATCATGGATATTTTGCTTGCGAGAAAGTTTATGCGGTTAACCGAAATCTATTATAAGCAACTGGGAGCTTTTAAAATAATTGCACAAACCGCAGCCTCGCGATAACTGTGAAAGGTTATCGCTCAAAGGAGAGTCCTAAGCCACCAAAGCTGGTAAAAATCTCTGTTAAAGGGGAATGAGATACGAGCAAAGCAGGGTTAATAGACAGATATTTCTCGTCGTTTCTCTTCTTTCATCCTCCTCGGCGGAGAAACTCGCTTCGAGTAGACATCAAAGCTTGCAGCGTCTCTGCTCCAAGTCACATTTAGGACGGATTGCGAACTTGCAGTTATCGCGGTACTACGATGAACTTGAATCAGTTTGCGAATATTCAAATTCCTTTATTCATTGATTAGTAGATCCTTATTTAAACTCATGAAAGCTGTTTCTGTAAACTGGAAAAGTCTCGAAGTGACTTCTTTATGATTTGAATTATACAAAAACAATTCAAAAAATTTCAAGCTACTTATAAATTAGCTTCACAATTATGAATAACCATTCAGGTTTTCTAATTTCAAAAAAAAAACAAAAAAAAAAAAAACACATATTGATCATAGTTTGATCGAAATTCTGTGGTTCCTGTGTCGCTAATTAGAATTTACCTGAGACTACATCTCTTTATGGCAGAGATCTATGTAGATTGTTAAGACATTATAAGGGCCTTTACGACAATGTGTAACTTGGTAGTAATTTCCAAGCAGTTTATATCCGCACTGACAAGGGTTGTTAATACCGTATTATTACAGAACAATTACTCGATCTACTGAACATTCCAGTGGGGATTTACATACAGCAGATGTTATTACCCCTCAGTGTTCACTCCAGATAGCGCTTTTCTAGACTTACGCATCATTAGCAAAATACAGCTTATTCGTAGTTGTTCGAATTGTCTATAACCAGAAGAAGTCTATTTCTTTCTATCTCTTTGTCAATTACAATTCGCGCCTACCTCTTTCTATTTCCACTTCTCTATTCGTTGTTCATATATCTCGCCTATTCTTGTCTATCCCTTTTTATCTACTTATGAATTTCAATTCACTCCTATCTCTTTTAATCCACACTTTTCTATGCCTTTAAATCTCTCACCTATCTCCATCTATATCAATCGAAATTCACTCCTATCTGTTTCAATCCCCTAATTTATATCCCAGCCTATTTCAAAACCTATCTTTTCCAATGTATACTCTTCTCTGTCTTATTTGCTGAGTCAGTCTGAGAAACAGTTTTTCAGTGGCAAGAAGATGCTCTTGTGATCAACAAAACTACCTACAACTACTAGATATTTGTATGTACTGTCTATGTGTGCTTGTTTTTGCTTGAAAGGGATGTGCTTCTGAAGTTCGGAATTCAAACGCTTCGGGTGCTATTCAGACACTGTAAGCCACGATTATGCGAAGTCTGCGAATAGTCGTGGTTGAGAGGGCGCTTTCAAGAGTCGTATGACGTTCCATGTGTTTTCGACTCTACATGCAAATGTTTACGGTGGAGGGAATTTTTCCTTCATGCTTTTTTTATTACAATAGGCCTAGTTTACCATGCAATTTGTATTAGAGAGTTGTATTTTTCTCTTCTCTTAGACATTTCGTGGAGGAAGGCATTCATGCATTCTACTGTACCAACTTCAAAGGTGTGAGAGGAATTTTTTCTCCTCTATCCCCTCTCTTAAATACTACCATGAATATTGGCTATGGTTAACATGGCAAATTTATTGTACGAGACCGACCGTGTTTCGTATTTGACATATATTTTTAGGTTGGTACGCTTACGTAATTAGGCCTTCTGCTCACTTCATGCGTAACCAGTCGTTACGCATAAAGTTGGCTGAAATGGATGTTCTTTTTAGAATAGGATATACTTAATACATTCTGTTGTTTTGATGCGAAAAAATTTTACCCGGTGAGTTCCTCGTATCCTTGGCAGATTGAGTGTATTTGATTATTTAAATAAAATTCTTATCATTGTACAATCTGTTTTTAAATTCATTTAAAATTACAAATTCTTTCAATAGATATATTACTAATTAATTTAATAGGTTATTCGAAATTTTCGCCAAGGATCTTTTACTTGAATGGGTTGTGCAAATGAATGCGTTTTTATATTGCAATTTATTTGCAGATTTGTATATCTGAGTAGCATATTATTAAATGATATGATTAGATATTTTCTATACTGATTTTAGTTGGGGCAAAGTGCTTTTGCTCTTTGAAGACTAATAATAAGTCAACGAGACGTATTTTAAAATTTATGAATCATAGGTATTCATGAACTAAGAGAGTGGCACAGAATAAATTATACTTCTGCATGCTAAGGTAAGCTAACATTGGTGCGAGGATATAAAAATAGATCACTCTCTTTATATGATTACGGCACTATAATTCTTCTTATGTCACTAGCACCCATATGCTCATGGCATTACCCACACACCCCAAATTACAGAAAATAGGTGGTATCTTCGCCAGGAAGATTTTGTTTCAAGTATCGAATAATCCAGCTGATTATATCGTTTAGCGAACCAAAGTCCAAATCATAACATATCGAACAATTTTGCTCCTCTTTCGTATTTTTTGTTATTATTAGGTACAGCGTTCGGAATGTGGTGGAATATTTATTTGGGCCACCGTACGTTTCTCATTCACAGCTTCTCTCAGCGCTATATACCTACTACAACGATCGACGCCGACGTCGCCGTCGGGTCGGATATGAGCCAACGATCTCGTCAGAATGACGCTGTGTCTGACAAGTGAGTCACCCTCAACCCAATTCATCGTGAAATTAAAGTAGCCATGCAAAGCATTTGTTTAGTTATATACCTGCCAAATGACAGTCGTGAATCCGGTTAAAGACCGATTAGATTCCTTATTACGAAATTTTAGGGTAGTTTTTGCATAGCATAAGTTTACTAATACTTGATGAGTATATACATATATATTGTTCACAAAAAAGTAGGCGCCTCCATTAATTATTTACGCTTAGAATAGGGGAAACCAGGGCTATTCAGGAAACTTGTTTCATTATTGAATATTTTGCGAATACATAAAAATGTTTCATTTAGAAATTATACAAACCTTTCAAAAGCTTGAAACCCCCTACCTATGGAGAAAATTTGATGGGGTCCTGATCAGTTTTCCATAGTTCTCATTTGGTCCTAATCTGGAAAAATGCAAAGGATCCCACAAGGCGCGTCACGCACTCATTGGCAAATACGCCACACGTAGGGAAACTGGTCAATACCCCCATCAAAATAAAAAAACTGCCCTGGATTCATTATTTGCAATATTTGATTACTTAACTTACTTAATTTTTTGTAAAACAAAAATCCTAATTATTCTACCTTCTTCTAGCTCTAAATTGTTGCCATGTATATGATATCGCTAGAACAGGAAAAGTGATCAAGGTATTTTATTGGCTCTTTGAAAGATTCTCCTAAATTCTTTTATTCCTTTACAATTAAAAGTTTAGCTGAATGAGTAAAAAGCTTTTTAGTTTCCAAGACTTTAAAGTGAAGGAATTTTATATTCAAAATAAACAGTAAATACTATGCAAGCTTGATACCTATTCATAAAATTATGCACATCAGTAGCAGAATTTAGTCGAAAATTTCCATCTCTTCTTTTCAATCACTCAAACATTCAGACATTCAAGAGAAGGATGTATTTGATACTATAATTATCACTTCCAAGGATCTGTTTAAAAGTGCGTAATTTAAAAAATGAAAGCCACGTTCTTCACATGTGTTCGTGTCTACTTTCTACGAGAAAATTGCAAAATGAAGCGATCGTCAGTTTCTGAACTTAATTTAAAGTGAAGGGTTGTGAAAAGGTCTGATGTAAATCCACTTCTGCATCATCAGCCAGATAAGAGTAAGTTGAAGAAGTAGATTTGTACCTGATAACACGAGAATAGTACAAAGGGAACAGGAGTAGTTGAGGGCTAGATATGCTAATGGTATGCTAATATCTATAGAGAAAGTTAATATTGATGTTAATTTCCACATCGATCATTCTTATCGCACTGATCGCACTTAATAAAAATATTAAGAATACTGGACGATTTAAAATTGAACCGCGCGTTATTAACTCTCAGCCCTCATCATAATTTCGAGATATCCGTAAAACATTATTCTGTTTCAACAAATTATCAACAAAGTTGAAAATTTCTGTTGAAATTATCCGAGAAATGAATTGAATTGAAGGTTTGCTTTAGAAGCCTCAAAAATGAGTTACAGGTTTCAGGCATTATGCAAACTTCGACATTTTTTTGTACTTATTTATATATATATATATATTTTTTTTTCTGTCCGATGTTCCCCAACCCTTTTAACAAATGATGATTTACTTACCGTTTATGTTGGATTCGGAGACCTCTTCGTGGATGAAGGGAAACCCCATCTTTAAGCCATTGCACTTTTGGAGGGGGAGACCCTCTCGTCCTGCATATTAGCTTAACTCTGTCCTGTAACCTTGCTACAGAGTCCCTGAGTTCGGACAACGTAATTTCTCGCACTGAAACAAAAAGAAAAGTATCCATAAGCCTCTTACTGAGCTTGGCGCGCCACCAGCAGAATCATAATATGTATCACAAGAAATCATTAAAAATACTACAAATTGAAATTATATAACTAAGAAAGAAATTGGATAGTTAATGTCTAATAAATTAGTGTTATGTGTAAACTTTCTTTTCGCTATTTAAAAAGTATATGATATATTCATAAAGTTTTTTCACTGAAAAAAAGTAACAGTTTGAAGCAGGATGTTATACCTTCTCCAAGTCCAAAAAAAAATACAAACAAAATGTGAAGAAATTTGTCTCTAAAGTGTGAGAGCTTGAGAAATGGGGCATTGTAAAAAGACTTAAGCTAAAACAAATTGATGAATCTAGTCATTTGGTCAGTTTCCCTCCTTTTGTCTCATTAACCGTCGCGTCATCCAGGGTCCAGAATATATCGACGGAGTGTAAAAACAAGGTAGACTCTCTGGGCAGTACTGAGTACGTGAGAAATGGCTCGTTTTGCCACAGCGAGGGAGCGAATCAACCCGTGTGGAAGTTTCGTAGAAAAACTGCCTAAATTGTCTCAGCCTGAACAACGCATGAGAGGCTTATCGCTCACGACACTGCTAAATTATCCACGATTTCGTTTATTTTAAATTAATGATCATACCTCTGTATCGAGAAAATGCAATATTGCCAGAAAATATCTGCACTTTTACTGCCTCGTTACAACGAACTTGCTCTAATTTCTCCAAGGCAATAATATTTCCAAACTTGCATTGCGAACTTCATCAGAAAATATTCAGATAATTTTTTGTGCTATCTAGGAGGATTGTTTGACAGAATTTCAACCACCAAGCACAACGGACACTCCCTTTAATAGTCCCTCAGTCATATTGCACGACTCTTCACTTTCGGGGCTGAGCTAATACTTGCAGCGATTCGCGAGTGGTGGAATAGTCCATTTTAATCTACTCCACGTATTGATTTTGTGAAAGTTTAAACTTTTTACATGAAAATAAAGAAAATATAAATTAGCGAACGTTTAATTAGCGCACATGATTGACAATTGAAGAACATATTTCTAGGAGTACATATATTAGTATCGCGATAGAAAATGTTCTTTGCAGTATATGCAACGACATATGAAATATGTAGAGCAGGAAGAGTAAAGAGCAGAGGGTTGATTAATGAATGCCCCGCTGAAAGAGTAAAATAACAAATAGTGCCGTCGGTTCTCGATCAGGCGTGAGGGCGGGAATGATGGCTTGCCGCGCGGCTGACGCATAGATCCTGCCGAAGCAGCGCGGTGCGGCGCGGCGCGGCGCGTCGTGTCGTCCTACCATCGTTATACCTATCGCTCCATCGGAACGACACCAACACGCGACGTCATCGTCAGTTCGTCGTCAAACCAACATCAAATTGTACCGCATGCAGTGCACTAATACTCCCATCCGATATTTTCAGCCGCTGCAAAATTTCCACCTTTGTCCTCTTCGTCGCGCGACTAAATACGACGCCCCGCGCGGATTCGTCCATTTCCTGTGCTCCGCGCGCCGTTTTAATCACGGGGCTTCATCGCACACCTCATCGTTCATTTTTATTATTTCTGCTACACCATTTCCGCGTCGTTAAAGCCACGAATACCTGCCCACCTTCGCACCAGATTCACAAAAAAGCGTGCGGTCATTCTGTGGTCATTTTGTGGAATCCCGCGGGAATTTGGAAACGATGTGCCAGTTGGAAACTGGAAACCAAAATCGAGAGGAAAACTTTCGCTTGCAAATACGAGACGGCAGTTAACGAGAGACAACATTGGAGTTTCAAACTAAAGATGACTTCTGACATCCATACATGCGGGCCACATAATACGGGTCTACCGCATGAAGCTAAAACTTACTACTGTCAGCTTTTTCTAGAAAGCCAATTTTTTCAACATTTTTCCTAGACACTAACCGGAACATTGCCTTTTTTCATTGGATTGTCCAAGTTGTAAGATACTCTATAATATTTTATAAAGGAAAGTTTCCTTGATCGCATATTTGCAAAAATTAAAACTTAATTACGCTAACAATATCTGCATGCTCTCTAAACTATGCCCTTGGGTTGTTCTCATTCCCCTTATAATTTTATTCCTGAGCTCTACTTCTTAATATAATATTTATTAATTTTCTGCATTATTGAAATATAATTTAGGTACTCTAGATCTGAAATTTTAAACTGCTTTCTCTCATATCGCTCTGTTCCACTTGACGAAACTTTACTTCAAGGAGTCAACTGCATCACCTACTGAAGTAACTATTGAAGAAAACCCTCAACATAGAGGAAGGAGAGTCTCTAGTGTTTCTCTTCAATATTACTTGAGAGAGATGAGGGCACCAACCAAGCAGTCAACGGGCGAGATGAACGAAGAGAACGAATTTGGATTTAGCAAATATCAATACCTTTTGATTCAAGATGTTTACTTTTTTTGTTTTTAATTTGAATTAGCAGATGAAAAATATGTTAGCGAGTCAGTATTAATCAAGTTAATAGAAAAGTTTTATATTTCCTACTTCAACTAACATCCTAGCAAAAGTTTCAAATTGAAATTCATTCGAAAATTTGTATTCGAACCAAGAACTTCCATTTAGAACTTACCCGAAGAAAGTTTTCAATTATAATTTCAATCCGAATTACTATCTATCATTTCTAATCCGCAGTCCCAATCCAAATGAGTCCGACATTTATCTTCGCCGATAAATTCTACCTAGATAAGAGAGCCGGCGTAATAAACAGTTTCAAATGTTTATTTTAATTTTCAGTAAAATCATCCACAAAATCTCCATATCGTGCTTTTTCACTAGGTCTAAATGTAAAATGTAGAGAAAAAAAACTCTCTATTCTAATGCGAACTAATTCTGTATTTCTACTCTGACTTGTTATCAGAAAATTGAAAATGTGGTTAAAATTTTATTAAACTGAAGTAGATACTAATGGCGCGCCACAAAACGGTCGATAAATGCCATACGTTGTAACGTCGATTCCACGTGGTTCCACTCAGAGTACCTAGGCAACATGAAAGTTCATTGGCCAGAATCTAAATATCTAATAAATTGATCTAGAAACAAATGCACTTGTCCATTCCTTCTAAATATGTGAAGAATTTGTTAGTTTAAAATTATCTCCTTTATATGTATTGTATATAAATTAAGAAAAGAATAGACTACTGCCCTAGCTGAACATATTAGATCCACCATTTTGAATATGTATGTTTTACAGAAGCAAAGTACAAAAATTCAGACGCAGGTTTTATGAGAAATGATGTTGTCTATAAACTTTTTCCAGGGGTAAAGAGCATTGGCCTTACATAAAATTTCAAACTCTATATCTATTTAAAAAAAATATGTGCTGTCACTCAAGATGCTTTAAAACTTGGTATGTAGATCATGACGCCATCGTGTTAACTATTTTTCCAAATTTACTTTTGCATGCTCAATACAATTTGCTCACGATACAAGGTCGAGTGCACACTCTATACACTCATTTATAATGCACTTAGACGTATGCCACCAAAATTCTGCCTTCCTTGATTTCGTCCATTGACACACGAATATATGGTTAACGTTTTATGGCATGTTACACGAGAGAAAATTATACTTACTAACATGCTTATAACATGAACGTAAACCTACTAAACCTTTAGACTCAGGCATGCATATATACATTATGCACTGAGCGGACTTCGTATGTACATACATACGGACAACGAAATGGAAGTTCACTAATATTTCAAAAATTCCCTTGTAACGAAAAATACGCTTTTCTCTTTCTTTTCTTTTTTTTTTTTTTTTTTTTTTTTTTTTCGTATAACGCTTTTAAGAAAGGGTAGGTATCTATCATTTTAATACAATGAATCTGCAGACAGACACAGGAATTGATGCCACGAACTTTCTACTATTCTGATTAACAATAAACATAAATTTTTGTTACTTTCAAATTCTGTGTACTTTGCTTAATTCCCTCAGTTTCAACTCTAAGATAATTTCTCTACGACTATATGTAGTCTAGAGAGACAATAGTCATCTTAATTTTCTATGATAATATTTGCCCTTTAAACAAAATATTAAAGTTTCAGTTCAAAGTTTAAATAAATAAAAAAACTGAAATTTGTTCATTTTTCTTTATAAATTCCCAATTATATTAAAATATATTTATTAAAAATGGAAATCCCGACGAAGGCCTCGTCAGAACCCTCTTTTAAAATGATCTAAATGGGGCAATTTCTGCACGGTTGAGTTTTATGTAAATCGAAGAATAAATTGTGCATCTCTGTATACGACAGATTTGTACAATGGAAAATGATGTAAAACAAGTTGAAGACATAATTGAAGGATTCAAAGGATGGGGAAGGAACGTGGGATGGCAAAATGTCTTTTTACGTTTTCCTTAAGACGCGCGAAAATGACCTGTCAGGAAGGTTGTCACATTTGAATTCACAGGGGTTGTTTGCATAGTTACCTAACGTTCTCCTCGTTCTCGCACAGATAACCTCAACGACGGAAAAAAAAAAAAAAAAAATCGAGATACCGGAATTTCTCTTTAAACTTGTCGCTTGGGATTCGAGTTCGAATCCAACCCTCCGCAACTGACTCGAGACTCCCGAGGGTGTCATTTACATTTGAATTTTGGCGGCAGTACATGGCTAATCGTCAAATGACGTTTCCAAGGGATTTCCCTGCCGCAAGATTTTAAAGCACGTGGGACTACAACGATTACCAACCTATCGCGTGAATTTAACAAGCGTTCTACTACTCTGCTTGGAGAAATTTTTAATGCACTCGAGAAATATTTCGCCCCAGGGAGATTTCTCTCGTGAAACTTTAATTGTACGAAAATTAATTCAACGGATAGAAAAAATAGTTCGAGAATGCTTATGATAAATCCGAATAATATTATAATATTTGTGATAAACTGTGAAGCAAGAAAACTATATGATACTCAATTTGTTTCTTTTCGAATCTAATAATTGCATCATTTAATTTTTGAAGTTTATAGTGCGAGTGTTGCGCGCATCGGCACGGAGTCCGACAAGTAGTTCAAGTCAATTATATGGGAAGACCTGAAGAAAATGTTTTATAACTCATTGCTCAAGAAAACTTTTCTTTTATTTAATCATTGCCCACACCATTTTCAAACTTAATTTTTAAGAACAACTTCTTCAAAAACGCTTTATCCTTATATCGCTTCTCACAAATCACTTTTTGACACCACCCCTTTTTAACTTCATTTTCTCAATCTTTTGACCAACTGCCTTTTTCAACTTCCTCTTACAAACCTCTTTTTCAGTAGAGAGCACGTTTGTCGAAAGTTCTGGGAAAGTGAAAATTAAAATACTTACTTAAGAATTTGCACAATTTAATGGGCAACGAGAAAATTATTCCTCAAAAGAAAAGAAAGGACAGCCGAATCAATCGTATTTGAATGAGAACGTAGAAGAAACGTCGTGTCCGTTTTTTCTTTTAATTGTAACTCCTTCCCCTCGGTAATCTGATTAATGAGATAGCGCGAGACGCCCTCTCTGCATTCTGTATTTTAGTTATCTTCGTCGGTGTTTGCTTAGTGAGCATCGATTAGCTTCACAAATTCTCCTCATAGTCATTTCCGTCGACAATTTCCAAGATAATTTCTTCTTGAACTTGTAGATCACTATCATTGAAATACGCCTCATTAATAGCGAATCTAATTATTCCTCTTTAAAGTGAGCCCTCTAAACTTTAAATATACACATTTTAAGCATCGAGAGCGACTATCCTAACCGAAAACTTTGACTTTAAAAAAGTTATACACATTACCCTGGTCAACAACATTGTTCCATATCCAGACCCTCCCTTATTTTTTTTTTTTTTTTTTTTTTTTTCCAAAAGGTACGTAGTACAATGTATCCCTGAATTTGACAATATCCTTAATCAATCGTTAATGAACTCTACAAATAAAATGGAAATAAAGTTATAAGAAAATATTATATTTCCCTAAAAAGGGATTGAAAGCAATTCAAATATGGTTCACCCGACTCACATTTGTAAATCTTTTAAGACATTGCAATTTAAAAATTTGTAGAATTTGTATTAAATTTGATAAAATGACTGTAATTAAAAAGTTTTTTCTTTAATATCAATACAGACAGTGTAAAGCTGTTTGAATGCAGAATGAATGAATTTGTAGTTGAGGAAGGTATGCTGAAGCATTAAAAGTATAAACGTGGAAGTTTTGCCGCTATGAACGGTTTAACGAAAAAAATTATCGGCAACAAAAAGAGAAGAGAAAGCTTGGGAAGCTGATATATAGTTCGCTGCAGTTTAGCGATATGTAGCCGTGAACTGGGCGATTTTATAATAATTTTGGGGGAAGGCTGTTTCATCCAGCGATTTACGGTCGCGTCCGAAAACTGCGACGTCCGATAAACTGCCGCGGGTTCTTTTTGTTGGCGATATTTTATTTGCGTTCTCAAATGTATTTATATGCCGCACTGCAACGAGGTCGATATACGTGCGGGTGAAAAAAGTTTCGGAAAACCAATGAATCCCCTTTTTTTATATAACTCTCGATCTCATCGTTCTCTTTCGGTACCATTCACTTTTTTCAGCTAGGAATTTTTCAAATATTCAAGTTTACACCCTCCGTTAACCACATAATGTCATCCCGGGCGAATTTAAAAAAAATAAAATTTCTTATCCGTGTCACTCCGATCCAATCTGATATCAAAATGATACGAATCAATCTGGTCCGGATTAACTTGAATTCATTCTAATTGGAAGATCAGATTGAATCGAATTAAAGTCTCGATTTTTAATACATACTAAAATCACATGAATAGATATTAGATATGATGAGATATGTTACCTTTCACAATCATACGCTTTATTCAATATGAATGTGTTAGTTGCTTTTAAGGCGGGAAAAAAGTTTACGATCGCAATTTTTGCTTGATTTTCATCATTTGTTTTTTGTCGCGGGAGAGGAATGAATAGAATATACCTATTCAAGATTAAATAGTATATTATTAATACTGTAAAATAACTGTTTAAATTTTTTCAAGCCATTCCAGCAATAAATGTGGGTAATACGGGTCGCAGTCCGTTGTGCCTCGCATCGAATCTACGCTGTCCTTGTGCAGGTTAGAGGCTGCAATTTGCATCTGAAATCAGAACGGTTTCAGGATTATTTTAAGAACAGGTTTCTTAAGAATATGAACCTAACCCCCATAAAAAAAGTTGAATTTTACACGTTTGAGAGGTGGTCTAAGAGGCAGAATCTTTTTAGTTCTTTTTGCTTCCCCATGGAGGAAGCTTTGTAGTGGTGTCAAAATTCATTTGCTAAAAAAATGTTTTTTTGGTTAAATTTTAAGTGGAATATATCTAGTATGATATCCTGAAAATTTTCTCAAATAATCAAAATTGAAAGCTGGTGTAAGGAAAATAGAGGTTCCTTGCGTCGAGACGAATCAATGGACCTATATGATTAATGCACTTATTAATTGAAATTTTAAAAAGTTAGGTTTACGTCGAGGAAAATGGTATAAAGAAAATATGTACCAAATTTTAAATCGATCAGTTGAAAACATTTTAAGCTAGAGTGCACACAAGTTGAAAAAAAGTCGTTTCGAAAAAAACGCATTTGAAACAAAATTCCGAAAAATAGAAATTTGAAAGTTTTTAGTAGTGTAGAGTGCTTACCGATCAATCAGCCATTCCAGCACCATATAACAATCCCACTTCTTTCTTATAGGCATCATTTTGAGCTTGCAACAGCTCTTTTCTTGCTTTTCGACCTTCTTTTGATTCCAATGGATTGCGACGATTCTGGCGGCTCACGCTCATAGAATCGGAATAAATTTGAATTTCTCTTTGAAATTTTGGGAAAGTATTCTTGAATAGTTACACTTAATATTCAAGTGATAAAAAAAATCGATTTTTTGTGCCGTCTAAACTTACTGTGTTTCCTCCTTAAATATAATAAAGAAAAAGGATTCACTTCATCAAGTCTATTATGTCATTTGGGTACGCGCGGTACGGCACACACACACACAGTACCGTTTGGTTTGACAATAACGTATTTGGAATTGATTGCGATTTTTCTTTCAATCGTTTTGAATCGATTCCAATTGATATTTTCAAAAAACACACATTTTTCAATTGGCAAACGTCACATATAGCCAAGCTAGTACATATATGTAACTGAAATGGAAGGGAGACATGACCTGGCAACATTTCAGTTGGAATACATTCTCATAAACATTTTATTCTGAGCAATTGAGCATTCCTTCATGTCTTTCAACTACAGCACTATATCCTTTCTCTCAGTGTACATTTTCAACATTTTATGATATCCGTTGCTCAAAGAATGTGCTCGGAAACGAAAAGGGGTGCATTTTACGAATCTTGACATTCGTTCGAGCCAGTAGCTTGATATACGTAACTGAAGTTTGCATGTACGAGATAGAAATATGTATGTACAATATGATTTTTATAAAATCTTCATTTAGAAGTTTGTGCATTATGTTTATTGAGAATTATTTGTTTTAATATGGGTCAAGAACCGTCGACTTGAACAATAGGAAAAAAAGACAAAGTATGTATAAAATCAAGCCATGATCCAAGACACTCTATATAAAAATGTACATATTCCTCTTGTTTAAAATTAATTTTTGCATTAATTATGCTTATCAAGGGTAAGTTAAAACATATTTTAAGTTGAATGAAATATAGTAACTGACACCAATGCTCTACTATGGTACAAAAATTCACAAGATATCCAAGACATGGAAACAAATTCCGGAATGAAATGGATAAATAAATAAATAGATTTTTTTCTATCCTGAACTTTCGCCAGAGATACGCATAACTTGCGAATTATTGAGATTACCTTTGAAGTAGCAGCTAAAGCGTACAAATCGCATTGCTGCCAGCTTTAAGGAACTTTAGAAGCTTTTTTTTCAGGCAGATATATGAGAGGAGTTTTGTAGGGCAGTAAATCCAGTATTATCCTTGCAACCGTGGGCCACTGTGTGTAAGTGGAATCCTTTTAAACGCTTCTGCGAAAAAAAACCACTCCCAGGCTACCAGAGGAAGTAAAAAGTTTAATGAGGACAAAGAATACCAATGAAACGTGAACTTAGACTATATATTTTTAATTTCGCAAAGCGAAATTAAAACCTTTACTTTTACTCTAAAATCAATCTTTGATCAAGTGTAGATCAGGTTTTAGGAATCACGAGTTTAAAGAAATATTTTTAAAATACATACTTTCAATGCGATTGCGCATTGAACGGATTGATACAGATAGAATTTTTTTATTTGACTTCGAATTAGATCGGATTTATTTGGATTGAATTCTTTAAGTGCGCGTCGAATAGAATCGAATAGAAATATTGCTTTTCGTATTTGTATCGAAACGGATAGGATTCTTTGTTTAAACTTTGAATTGTATCGGATTGATTCGGGTAGAATTTCTGATTTTTCATTTATTATCTTAAAATAAAACTGATTTTTTCGGATACAAATTGATAGATTAAGTGCGTTTCCTTATCTCGGACATGACACTATATTCTATTCTTTTAGATATATTAAATATATTTGATTTCAATTAACGAGATCTTATCTTACCTTCCTTTCCTCATCATTACAAATATCAAAGTGATAAGTTGAGGGAATAAGTCAACGCTCAACAAAAAGTGTGCCAGAGCGTAATCCAATCCGATAATTCTTTCGAAAGTTATTGTACCTACAAACGACGGATGCCGATAGATACCGGCGTAAAAGCCGTTTTTTCTCACTCAAAGGGTTTTAAAATGTGGAAATTGGTTGAAAATTGAGAAAATGATTTTCAACATGAAACGAAAACCTTCACATATGACGAGAACGTAAACATATTTGAAAATATTCAACAACTCCATTATCATTCTAAGATGATCAGATCAAACTTTTATATATTTATATGGTTTATTTTGAGAAAAAATAAATAAATAAATAAATAAATAAGAATTCTAGATTTACTTGATCTAGTTTGCAGTGGATAGATAGAATCTAGAAGTGCAGGTTCATCTCCCAAAGGAATTAAAAAAACTCAACCTGGTTCGAGGCCGAACAAGAATCCGTGGTTTTCTAACGGTAGAGCGTGAACGTCTCCAGGGTCATATTATTTTTCATCGGATTCTCACTGGAATTGAGGCTACGAGAAAATGAATTGTACCGCAGTTTGATTAGAAATCAGTATTCGAGAAATAGACTAGAATTCAGTGGCTAACATGAATGATAACTATAATAAAGTGATTTATATTCAAAAGCTATTTTATAGACTAGAGAGCCTTCGCCACCCTGTGCAATATGTGCGCCAAGCCCCATTTTATATTATTTAATTATTTGTTTTTTTATTTTAATTTTTTATATAATTTACTCATAGAAATTAAGATTCACTTTGAGCAAATTTTATTTTATTTAATAAAAAATCACGTGACCCCTTATAAATTCTTTGATCTAATATTAGTATTAATATTCGTTGAAACCACGTAATTTGTCATTATCATTTATGATATTTTCAGGAGCGGATTCAGAAATCGTGTGTCTTTCTTCAATGAAATAGGGGGAGGGGCCATGGCCTTGAAGTAAGATACACGATTTCTGGATCCGCACTTGTATATTTGTTAAAATTTCAATTTGTTCTTTTACTAAATTTTACCCCATGTGGCATATACGCCCTTATTGAGCTTATTTTAATTTATTCAAGAATGTCACATGGTCGGTGCGCGGTGGGAGCCAATAAGAGCATTTCAAGTGTTTGAGGGGGAGTCTCACGAGAGGAAAAACAGTTTGGAAAAGGGCTGAAACTTACCAGAGGAAAAGTATACATTTTTCTAG
The DNA here is from genome assembly GCA_900474325.1 of Synergus umbraculus. Classification (NCBI taxonomy): domain Eukaryota; kingdom Metazoa; phylum Arthropoda; class Insecta; order Hymenoptera; family Cynipidae; genus Synergus; species Synergus umbraculus. Next base: position 66,746 of record UCOK01006022.1, on the reverse strand, counting down.
GTAAATGTTACAAAAATTCAGTGTGAATAATAGACTTCGGTCGTTAGGTTTTGGAATATTCTGCAAAGTATCTCGTCTACATAAGACATACAATCGTGGTCGCTTCTGGTATCATCTATTTCGGCTTCTCATGTAATTATACAAGAATGGCGGTAGTATAATACATATTGTATACTATTATTATAAATCTGCATGGATCGTATTGTTTGTTTTTGTTCCGACTCTTGGGCCACCTTTCCGCATATTGTTGCACTTGACAATCAGATTGTTGTGTGCGAACGGATTTACTTGTTATAACAAAGTGTTTTCAAAGGACGGCTTCTTGGAAATAATTGGCCCGATAGATCTCTGTAAACAAACATAAGGAACGAAGCTTCTCGAAGAAGTACGTACTATTATAGAAGAGATGCATTCATCTTTCTTAAACTGATTGTGAGTCAGAAGCAGATGTAAATCTCGAAGAGTTATGGCAATTTTGTAAAACTTTTAAATAAAATGCCTCTCTTCTGACTTACTTTTTAAAATTTCTGACCATTACTGTTTTGAGTAATTTAAAGGATTTTAAGGGAGTTTGAAAGAGGAATTAGAATTTTAAAGAATTTCAAGAGATTTATAGTTATAGAAAACTTAAAGTTAGGACCTGATTAGTTTTTTTTAGTGTCTAAATTAGGGCACTATCTAGCAAGCTTCAATTGTAAATAGAGCCTCCTTACTGGGGCCTTATTTGTCCTAGTCTAGAAGTTTAAGTAAATACTTTCCTTTATACATTTTATTCGTGCTATTTTGCTTCGTATTTGTCTAGTCAGAATCCACCACAAGCACGGTCGTTAAAAGAAATTATCGGCATCACTTTTTACACGGGATTTGATGGCAAACGTCGAAACACACTTTGCTTTTCACGAACGAATTAGATTCGCGAGATAGTAACGGCGGAAAAAGAAGCTCAGATCGATAAAGAAGATATGCAGCCGTTTCTCGTCACTAGGGAACTATTTATCTTCCTTCATCGTAAGGAGCTTAACCAGCCGTAAAGCAATCAGTTTGCCACCAGAGATTTGATGATATGCTACATTCTGAGTTACAAAATTCAAAGCCTTTCTGATTCAGCTGACAAATCGATCATTTTATTTTAGAAAGCCATTGCCTAGATTTCGGACCGACTCTCTGAATGAAGGGTATGTAATACGAAAACCTTCGAAATGCCTTTAAATTCTTACAAATCTTTTAAAATTCTAGAAAATATTTTTTAAATGTCATAAAACTCCACGTTAAATTACTTAAATGTTCTTAAAATCCCTTAAAATTCTAAGAAATCAATTAAAAAATTATAAAAGTCACAGCAACTGAGTGAGTTACAGATGCGGAGTCACCTAGGAACTTTCTTAAAGTGAATTTCTATATTTTCCGACATTATTCATTTTACTAACACATGTATTTTACCTTATTCATTACTACGAGGTCCCAAACTATTCTGGTTTCCTCGCTCGGCTGATTGTGAGGCAGCCAATTAGAGTTTAATAATTACGTCAAATGCACATTTCATATCGTCTATCTTGTCTACATCATTAGCAATGCGACGTTTCATACGTATTTAATATAGTAGTTTATTAGCTGGTTCAACAGTGACTTTATCGCTAATCAGCATAAAGGATCTGATTCTGGAGAATTATAGCAGAAGCTACGCGATGAAAATACTATAACGAATGTAAAAAATATCTCGATTTAATACACGAGATACGAGCATATTGTAATTCTAAAAAGTCCCTTCACCATGTTGAACACGATATTTAAAAAAAAAAATATATTATTTTGGCCATATTTGTTCCTGATACATTTATGTAACATAGAGGATACCGGGGCTATTCGGGACGCATACTTATCCAAGACAGTGTGGATAATTAACAATAAGTATGTTCGAATACATTCCACACGTTCGACATAATGCAGTCAGTGCCGTAGCTTTTATCAAGTCTCTAAACAAGTGTGAACGTAATACCAGACAGTACTGTCAAAATATCAAAAATAACCTTTTCATGAACTTATCAAACGATTTAAATATTTTTTGTTAAGTGTTAAAAATAATTTTGATAATTAATAAAATTTTTGTGCCACGGTGTACACACACTCTATATTTCCTTTTTAACAACGGAATGGGCTGTTGTTAACTCCATTGCAGTATGTGCAGGCAGTTTTTTATTTTGCAGTACTGATAAAAATGAGGGGGCAGAAATTTTACACAAAATATAATACATTCTTTGATGAGAATGTATGTATGTTTTCGATAAAACGAATATGAATCACAAATGAGGACTGGAGTTGTACAAGTTTATTTAGTGCTTCTCAAATGGTCCATTTTGGCTTTTCCGGTGGAATATGAGGCTTCCATTTCTGCCTAATTTAGTGGCATTACGTTCATGTCAAGGTATTGACCGGCAACGAGCATATTTTAGTATAAGTAGCATGTCTGGTTATTTCATGTATATGATATAGTATAATCGCCTCTCTGCGCCCCAAGTGACACTATCTGTTTGATTATTCTGATCATTTCATCAAAATTATATTTTAGTTCGTTGGTCAACCTTCAATGTCGTTTTTGATTTAAGAAAGATATTTATCGCAAATGAGCAGAATAATCCAAGTTTCAGATTTGTAGAAAATGAATGTGAGGTTAAAATTTTTGTCTAAAATTTGATACCTTCTCTAATGAGAATGTAAAAATTATTCTGCTTGACATTTAGAAGCATTTTTAAATTATCAAAAGCTGAATAACACGTACCATCACGTGTCCCATAATTAGACTGTTTAAATTAGATGGATTTAATATAGCCAGATTGGAAATTTAGTTTTAGACGAACTTAATTCATCCTGATTTGGAATTTAGCGTGCCACACGTGGGTGGACCTTATATAATTTTCTCAAATGTTTCGGACGCTGGTTTTAGCCATAAGTATTATTAGTGCAGAGCAACGCTGAAATTAAGTCGTCAATTTCCCGTCGCTTGAAGAGGTACAAATTTTTTCAACTACCGGTGTTATCTTTCCTGCATTGGACTTAAATTCTATTGCCGCACCGCTTCGCTATAATGGTCGGATATTAAGGCCAGAATTTTTTAGCCGAATCCCGATTTAGTCGAGCGCAGCTTTGCGAGGATTGCGAAATTTTTTATCAGTCTGCGCCACAAATCCTGCTTTTTAACAGGCCGCTGCTGGTACCGAGATGCACCGGAGAAAGGAGTTTACTGCACTTGTTCCTGAAAAATGCATTATATACCTATGACACATGGGAAATTTTCGCAGCCATTACTGTTCCCACTGTATCGCAGTCACTCATGAATGCATAGAATTTTCTTGGTATCTCGACCGCCCAGCTGTCGAACCTACTAAACCATTCTTCATCATTTTCGCCATTTTTGCAATATTTTATTTCTCCTATCCATTCTTGGATCTCAATACAAAATGATAAAGAGCTTTTTATTTAAGACTAAACCGTAATAAAATCATAACAATTGCTTCTATAACGAATCTTTAAATCTCAATGTGAGTATACATATAATAATTTTAAAGCCACGTCTGTAGCGAGCTTAGGTTGAAAAAGGAATAGAATAAAAAGACAAAACACAATATTTCGTTCCTAGAGCAGAGGTTGAGATCATGATTTAAGCTGGTTATCTACATAAATTCAAGAGCACAGTCCATACGACCTTCTGCATTATTTCCACAGGCCATACGTTAGTCCTGGCTCTGGGACCTTTATGGATCCCAGGACGTTAATGTTTCTGGATGGACCATCTACGTCTACTTTAGCGATGTACCCTTTTCAACGAGAAAAGGTATTACCACACGATAAAAGGCAAAGGAAGAAATAAACGGAAGTAGCACTCCCACACTGTAATAGCAACCGCAATAATAATCTCAACTTTTCACCCTATAGTAAGGATAACAGGATAAGAGTGATGAAAGCGAATTGGATGTAAGAATAAAGACACGTTGCGCTGGTAAAGAGAAAGAAACTAAATTATTGGGTCTCAGTTAATGGAATTATATATCCCATGTGGAAAAATTTTCGAGAAACATTTTTAATTGAAACCGATAATAGTTCATCTAATTAGGTCCCTATTTGTCCAATTGGACCCCGTGATGGTGCTATCCAGCGTTCTATAATTAAAAATGTACCCCTATCTAAGTGTAAAGCAGAAAATAATTTTTTTTCTATTTAATATTTTATGAAAAGTCAAAAATCTTTTAATTATAATACTTGAAATATGTATACGGTAAGAGCGATGTTGAATCCAATGTTGGATTAAACAGATGGTCTTAAGAACTCTCCATAGTAAAGTGCTGAAGCAATTTTGTACCATTCTGTGTCCCCTTCATTAGGTCTTCTTCGTATGGTTACCGTCAACTTCACATTTTTATGATACTTAATATCTTTCGAAAGTTTTCGTGTCCAATGAAGACGTGGCCTAACTACAAGACGTCTCTAAGATCATCAAAATTTTATTTACTTTCCTCGTGTAACTTAAAATATATAATAAAAAAATATAATATATTCATATACAGGGTGAGAAAAAAAGAGTATGATGAAAGTGCACTGAAAGTAAATAATAGCTGGTCTTAATTCATAAGTTCTCTGATAAAATACCTTTACAAGAGGACATTGAAAATCACGTACATAGTCAGCAAAAATCCTATTAAAAAAATTTTGAGCTGAATTTTCTAGTTTTTCAGTTTCATATGGCTTTCCACAAAGGCGAATATTTGTTTCAATATCGCCGTTTTTATAATATTGAAAAGTCACTGTTGTCTAGGAAGAGAATTGCAATAAATTAGAAGACGATGTCAAAAAAATTTTATCTGTTTTGTATACCTTACATTTAACTCCTTGTGATTAGAATCATTCAACTCTTTTGCCCATGTAATACTAATATTCTCAAAATGTCCATAAAGCGTAGTTCCAAGGAAAGCCTGAGGTGCTCTAATATATGGATTTTGGGTTTCGTTTGGATTTATAAATAATTCCATTCTGCGAACGTCAATTTCATAATTTCCATTGTCCTTGGAAGAAAGAACATCCTGGAAATATGTTTAATGTATAATTAATTAATTAATGTATAATTAATGCTTCATGTATTATATAAGGAAGCAAACAGATTTAAATTTTGTAAATAAGATATGGAGAGTTAAAAATACTAACAAAACAAGGCAATGCACAAAGAGAAATCATCAGTTTGTAGATTCTAAACATAATTGACACGTTTCTTTATTCACTATTCTTATGGTCTCATTTCAGATAACAATTTTAAACAATTTTTTAATTCGATCTGGACTGAAGTTGATAACTTTAGTAAAATATGCAATACATAATATAATAACTAACAATTGTCAGACAAATAATATCATGTTGTCATCTAGAGGCTACTTTTTTATTTGTAATAATAAGTACGCATTTCAGGTAGCAGCTAATAATTATCGCACACTGTAAATATACGTGAGAAATAACTCTTGATTAAGAGTGACACGCAATAAATAAGATAAGGTTGTCTGAATAGAAAATCAGTCAGGCGAATGCAATAAATTTCAAATAAATAACATAAAAAATAAAAAATTATAATTTAATATTATAATTTGAGTGCCAATTTACGTGGCGCACGTAATTTTACGTAGGTTGAAAACAAAAGTATGTATTTTTACCATGTGGTGATGCTGATCGAATAATTTCCATCGTCGCAAGATGCAAATTTACACCAACTTTTTATACAGTTTATATTATATCTTCTGCAATAGATGATATAAGCCGTCTAATTAGCACCACTTTAGTGTTTAGTTGGACTAATATGGGACTTGACACCAGTGTCCAAAATATTTTCCACAACAGTAAAGCACAGTCTGACAGTTTCAGAATCTTAAACACCCGCAGCTTGTTACTTCAAGTGAAGTACACCTTAAATGGTAATGAAATTTATACTAGTGTTAGAGAGATTTCAATTACGTTAGCTCTTATTAAGTACCGTTACTATCGATAGACCATAAATGGAGCAAGTAATTATGGATTTTATAGGTAGATTTTACGTAAATTAACGCTGTTCATTAATCTTTAGTAATTTAATTTTATCGTCTATGGTCGTTGATAAATTGTCACCCTTTATACTTCTAAAATTTTATTTTCAAGTCGATGATTGAGTTTTGTTTTCTAATCAGTTTTCCAAATATTTTTTTCCCCTTTTTCAAGCCCATTTTCCAAGTGCCTATTCTAAACAGAAGAGATCTAGTAATTCAAATGAAATTATTAAATTTAATACCAACAGAATTTAGATTCAGAAGTTAAAACATTTTACTTCTGATATCCATGAGCAGCTATTGTTGATATTTACGAAGGCAGATAGAATCCTAATTAGTATCTCTAGAATTTTCCAGGGCTAAAGCTTCACTTAAAAAGCGATACCGAGAGTTATTTTAATTAGCGGGAGAGTGTGACTTCCGGTTAAGCAAATCTCAATTTAATCGCGCGCCAGGGTATTACATAGTTTTGTTAGTAATTAATAATATCCTCTCTGGCAGCTAACTTGCAAATAAATTAAAGCATTGTTGCCAGCGCAGGTAGCTGTTGCCGCCCCGGTTTAAATAAGTAAATATGATAGCTTCAACAGGAGAATGAATGAAAAAGGGGTTAGAGGGATTATTGAAAAGGATACTTCAACGTTGAAATCGACATCGAGTTAACTCATTCCTCTTTTAAGTTCAATTTTAGAAGGTGAAACCATCCTGAGAAAATTGTTTGTTGAAAACGAACGGTAAACGAGCTACTGGAAGGAAAGAAGAAATTTTTTAACAATTCTTGAAAGAGACACTTCTGGCTCTTGGTGTATATTTCCATCGAATTCTGTAATCTTCTATATTTACAAACATCCAATTGTGATTTATTAAATCAAAATATTATAAATTCACTATTAAGGATCCAACTAATTCACAACGAATTAGGTTAAACAACTTGGGATAGCGTATCAAAAATGTACTCTTTATTAAATGATAATCAACTAGGATATTTCAGGGACGAGACCTGTAAAAACATGTCATGTTTACAATGATGCTGATCACCATCATAGAGGTTGAATGATACATAGACCATATACAATGTGAATAAATTAGTGTTATAAAGTTATAGATGACTAAACTATATAAAATAAGATAGATCCTTACAGACATTGATTGAAAACTTATACTAATTGCACTCTACTTGCAGAGGGGTCCATTGAAGCAATTTCTACCCTGGTAGAAATAGCCATTTTTCAAAATAATATTTGATTTTTCAAGAGTTAATTAAGCAACGCAGAGTTCAGGGGTTGTACATAAATAGTTACTATATCAATGAAAAGGGTGCGAGTATAACAAGGTTAATTAGCTATTGTATTAAATTAATTAAGAAGTTTCTCAATGTAAGTTGACTTCACAGACGTTTCTATTAGCAATCCACCCTTTACACAGATTACATTCCTCTTCGTTGATTTGATTGGAACGAATACAAGCATCTTTTGCAGTATGTCGTCTGTAACTTATATAAAAAATATATATATATATATCAATAAAATCGTTTAGAACTTCTCTGTACTTGTCTTGAAGACCCGATCTGCAAGTTCTTGGGAAACTATGTCAATAGGAAAGTAATGTACGGTCATTTGCCAAACACAATAATTAGGAAAGACACGAATTAGTTGGACAACTCTTTATTTTATCTTTCATTCTTGAACTAGGTTTTTTAGATTTTGCTAAATTCCAATTGTTTAAACTTTAGAATTTTATTTCTAAATTCGCAATCAGTGACCCAAAAGAAACCATTATGTAGCAATTTTGAAATTTTGACTTGAGAAAGGTGTCAAAATCAAAGTAAGTACACAGAAATGAGGTTGGTTTAACCTGTGAAGGACGAAGACAGGTTGGCTGTAATTTGTATTAGAATTACTTATATTATTTGCCACCAAGTTGGACAAAGACTTGTATATTTAATTTGTTTCTCCACTGAATAATGAATAAAATATTTAGGGATAGAATTTAAAGTTAACAAGTTAACTTAATCTCATACTTAAAGTTGCCTGTTGCTGAACTGTGATCAGATGGAAGTGGTTTGATATTAAATTATTTGGTGTCGCATATTTTTTGATGGACTATAATGTATTACAGAGAGAACGAAATCGGCGAGGTACACCTGGGGTACTTTCTTGATCAATGTAAATTGAAACTTTATACATTTAAAACGAGTTTTGGTTTGAAATGTTGTTTATTGTGTGTAGAGAATCTTGTGGTCGTGTATGTGTGTCAATTGTTTGTGTTTCTTTTAAATAGGGCGGCTTGAAATGTTGTTTGAGTGTGTGCTTTTATGTCCGTTTGTTTAGTCTTACGCGCGCGCATGTGTATGTATTTATTTGTGAATGGGAAAGTGTTTATATTTGAGTGTAAATATGTTTTTAAGTAGGTTCATTTGAAATATATGTTTGTGTATGTTAAGAGTTTAATTGTATGTATGTATTTATTTTAAGTAGTGTAATTTGAAATATGTATTGTGTCCAAGTGTGTCTATCTATACGTATAATATGTGCGTGTTTCGTGTGCAAGCGTTAAATTAAGATTTCCGGTTTGAAATGTTGCAAGTGTGTGTGTGTGTGTGTGTGTGTGTGTGTGAGTTCTTTCACAGAACTCCGCTATTACCATATCCATAAGATGAAGCCTAGAATTACTTTGAGAATTGGAATATTAGGTTTCGTGGGTACATAGTAGAAGTTGATTAACCAGGTTCTCTGCTTCATCGTCTTGTCGCTGACATCTTCACATCTTTCTAGCAGGCAGAAATTTCTACCCAAGAGAATTTTCCTTTGAATCTCGCGGAGCTCTCGTCCTCATCACCTTGCGTGTGTTAACGGAACGGCAGATTTATTCGGTCAGAAGTAACGCCTTGCACAAAACCAGAGTTTCTGGTTCTTGTTACTTGAACGGAGAGAGCACGCAGAATCGCTCGATACTCTCGGCAGATGCGAGGAGTTTCTCTAATGTAAAGTGGTAACCTCCAAACTCGTGAAGCCTACTAGCAGGTAAGGGGTTGGAGAAGGGGCGAATTCACATGGAGACGAAAGTAAGAAAAGCTGAAGGAATCTGAGTTGGAGAATTCCTCTACAAGAGGCGGAATTGTTGCGTAAAGTTGAGCTCTTTGAGATTTTAACTCTGGCCAGAAAGAGCTAAGGAAGGGGGTTTACGCGAAAGTGTTTACCTAGCCGGAGCACGAACCCTGTAAATAGAATCCCATTAAAGTCTTGACACCCTCTTCCCAACCCATCTTCTTCTTTTTTCTTAGTGTTCGGCGAGACTGTGATGCTTTGTCCAAATCTTCAAGAAAATGTGAAGGTATCTTCAATTTCAAGAGGCGGGAAAGACGTTACTTGATGGTTAAACGAATGTAATACCAATTAAAGACGAGAATCCGGAATCCAAACTGCAAAGTTAGAGTGTAAATACTTGAGTTGAAGCTGGCTCTCTTTTTCTGAGTTTACCTCCAAGGGAAAACGTTCTTCGGAGTTGAATCTCTCCTTAACGAGCTTAAGATCTATTTCAGGGTTTCTACAGAATTTGATTATCAGACTTTGGGATCTGTTACAGACTGTTGTTCGGGTAGGTTCTTCCATTCGATTGCTTTCTTGCATGTGTGCTGACAAATGATGAGATTCATACTGTCATCGTTAATTATAATGATTGATTTCCAATGGTGTAAACAGCATCAAAAATCGTCGACTTTTTTTCCATCATAATATAACAACCACCTGAATTTGACTATACTTAAAAAACATGCTTTGCACACTCTCCGAAATGGTAATTTGTCAGAAGAACCCTTTCATAATTGCAGATAATAAAGCAAATAATAATAATAAAACATATTTGTATAATAAGTAGTGGCGGTGGTGGTGGTGTTATCTAATTAAAGCAAGCTGACTTTCAGTGAAAATAGTACATGAAAAACGTACAGTAAATGTTTGCATGCTGATCATAACCTCCAGCCATAATGAATTGTAAATATATGCCAGACTATATTTACTCGTATTTACCTCTATGAATTTTCCAGTTTGTCGCTCGCCCCATCATTTACAGCTAGGTTACGTTAATCTCTTTATCGCCCTCATAATTACGTCAGAGTGAGATGTGGTTCGACACTTTGTTACTGCAGCCTTTGAGAGATAGAAGATTGCTCCAATCCTTGGGTTTGAAGATTTTCAAGATTCAAAATTTACATTTTTTGAGAAAGTGTCCCATTGAGATAAAAATCTTAGATATCACTTTGGATTAGGTCTGATTCAGTCAGATTGGCATTCTTATTTTAAGATCGAATTACATTGAACTGAACCAAATTATAATCCTTGTTTTAAAATTCGATTTTTATCGCATTAAATTGGAATGAAATTGTTTGGTTCCGAATATAAATTCCGGAATTAAATGAATTCAAATGGAGAGAATTTTTTCTATTCGAATCTTCCATGAGGTTAACGCTATTCCTATTCGCTAAGTCGAATGTCGCTCTTGAGCTTGAATTAACGTTCTAGCGCTGTATAGTTAATGAAATCGAACGTGATAAAACTCGTTACCGGAATGTAGGTAAAGCTTTACAGAAGTAGAAGGTAATAGTTTCGCGTTCGAAGCCAAGGCTTTGTTTAAAAAGTAGCTCGTTTTTGTAATCTCGATCTAATTAGTCTCGAGAGTTAACACGTTGATGAGTCTTTCAATAGAAAAAGTAGACAAATTTTGCGAAAGAAATTCACTTAGTGTCTTTTTTAATTTCAGCAACTAGGCTGTCCAAACATACAACGCTAAAGCCACTCTCGTTCTCTCACCATTCTCTTTGTCAATTTAATTCCAATGCTCTTAAAAGCTAATTGGATCTCAATCCTCGGAATAATTCAAACGTAGAGATTTGATCAATTTGTTTCACATACTATTGTCATCCAGGAAGAAAGACAAGACTCAATTCCTTTCTTAAATTGAACAATCCTGGGTCTTTATAACTTCTGATGTTTGTAACCTCCTCCTAAACTATTAGAGAGTGAAGATCGGTTTTTCTTTTCCACAATTTAAACTTTTAAACTCTAGAACAAATTTTGCGAAACATTGAGACAAAAATTTGTGGCATGGAGAACTTTTGAGAAACCAGTCGACAGAAAGATGATAAAGATACAGGCAATGACCTCTCATTCAATGAGTATCAGAGTTGATACTTTACAACACATATTTTTGCAGAAATTTTTGTTGTGTTTTTTTTTTTTTTTTTTACAAAAAGCGTTCTTGTAAAATGAAGTTTCTGTGTATAGGAAAGCAGTAAATTTTTAAAACTTTGTCTCTAGCATCTACGTGTGAAATTTTGATATTTTTGTCTGAAAGATCGCCACATTTTGTGACTGTAAAATTGTATATCTGTGAGAGAGGCAGCGCGACGTGGGCGTAAAATAGACGTGGACCGAGCCTCGTTGCAGCCGTCGCGTTAAATAATGCACGGTTCTTACCGCACTAATATTTCAAAGGAGCTACCATCCACCCTACGTGGTTCAAACTTCACATTATATATGAAGGTACATAGCCCGAGCCCGCTTCGAAAGGACCTTTGGTCCAAGAAATGTAAATGGGCCAGAATGGACTATCCACAATACAGTTGGTCTCACATCCCATATGCTGTATACTTTATGTCTATTAACTATTTTCGTATGCATTATATACTAAGGAAGCGAAGGGCAAAATGGGTCGTTTAACTTTCAACAATCCATTACTTTTGAAGAAAAGGACCGGGAAAATAAACAACTACATCGTAATACTCCAAAACTACTCTGATGAAAAAAACATAAAGTGTAGAGTATAGAGTGAAGGGAAAAAGAATGAGTAAATAAGAGCACTTCCACAGATTAAATAAAAGTGCTCCACACAATTTATACGCGGGTCATTACTAAAAAATTACGAAACTAAAAAAAATAATTCATAAAACAAATGACTAAATTGGTATTTTATTTCGAATAAAAAATTAAATTTATTTACTTAAGCTCCATTGGCATAATATACACCTTCAATTTTTTTTTAATTTCACATTTTTTGTCAAGTTTTTTCAGTAAAGTTCGGGCACGATCGGAAAAATTTTGTTTTGTTATTGTGTTTTGGAAACTGTACATGAACAGAAGCTGTATTTTCAGAACTTGATCATGCTCTTGTTCTATAGAAAAGTAGACAACTTTGGACAAACGCAGAAGGTACATATATTTTTCATGAAATATATAAAACCTAAATTAAAATAAAATTTCTTTACCTTCGAACCATTACACAACAGACTGCTGTCCTAATTCTTGTAATATTTACCAGAAAAGTAGCTTCTTACCTGAAATATAAAAAAATTGTATTTATTGGATTATTATCTACTAAAATGCTTTTATAATTTGTATGTTTATCTGTGTGTATACATAAGCGATATAACGACCATTTTCACTGTGATTATATTTTAGCATTTTCGCCACATTTTTCGTTATGCAATTCTTCTCACCCGCACAATTTTCTTCACCTAAGAAAGACCCTTTTTTTTTATTGCTTCTTTTTAAACTATACCAGTGATGCCCAACACAAGATTCTGAAGCTTCTCCTTTCCTCCTGTGATGGAATTCACTTCTCCGAGCACTTTACCGAGAATAATTATCCTCTTCTTGTTTCGTCACTGGCGAATAACGCGAGCCTCATAACTTCATATGTAACGCCTAGTCGACTTCATCAACCCGGTAGTCGAAGAGACTCAATCCATCAAATCTCTTGAAACCTTTTAAAATCGTTTTAAATTACTTAAAATTACGCGTACAACCTTTTGAAATCCTTTAAGACTTCCTGATATCTTCAAAATCTAGTTAAATCTGTTGAAAATTCTTAAATTGTTTGAACTTGTTTTAAAATCGCTTGAAACACGCCAAGTCAAGCCAATAAGCCAAGCCACACCTAGCCACGCCATGCCACGCCAAACTCTGTTGCGAGAAATGTCTACATTATACATATATAATCTCGGATAAGATGAAAGGTGCTGAGTTTGAAAGATGGAAGAGAAATGAGTCAAGGTGTTAGTTTTTGGCACGTTCGCGGTGGCATGGCGCTTGGCGGTGTCTGATTCTTTTCCTACTAGACATCGTGCACGAGGATATGAAGAAAGGATAGAGAAAACTTGGACGGCCGTGCTCGGCGCTAATACAAACAGAAACGACTGCCAGATCGTCGGCCGTGCCGTTTTGCATAATGTGCATAGTTAAGCTGAAAATGCCGCGGCCAACATTAATCAAAGTCCATTGACCCCTTGAAAATGTATTTGCTTCTCAATGCAAGTTCATTTTCAAGGCGATCGAATTCAATTATTCAACTTCTTTTTTTAGTAAGCTTTTGTATATAAAAACATGTTAAATATCAATTTTTAATCAGTCATATTACGAACAAATTAATCGAATTTTGAGTTTACAAAAGATTTCATGCTGGTTAAAAAGTCCGAAGAATTTTAATAGAACTGAACTGAATCAGATCTATAATCGCAAATCTTAGTGAAATCCAAAATATTTATCCAACTGAATCCGATATAAAAAGGATTGAAAACATTCTTCGGATTAGATCTAAATAAAACTGATTAGTTCGAATACAAATTCCGGAATTATTCGGAAAATTTCAAGTTATATCGGAAGGAATTTTAATCCATAACTTTCGCCAGCAAGATAGGGTATAGGAGAATAAACTGGAGTTACGATTGCCAGTGTACCAGAAGTTCATATATTTTACGAAAGGTCGCCAAAACAAAAGGCCCTCGGATAACGATGATTCGAAATCTGCAAGTCCTCCCACCTCCCTCCACCCACTATTCTCTGATTATCGAGTCGCTCGGCTGGTCTCTTTTATTACGAAATATTCACAATATTTGAAATATTTGTAATATTCTAGCAATGTTTATAAAATGAGTTCATTGATTTCACTTTTTAAAAAAATACACTTTCTCGATGGTCATAGCAACGCATACTACAGTATTTTTTTCAACTTTCTTCGATTAGTTAAACCGACGGTGGTAATGAATTTAAAGTACGAGAGAATTAAGCATTTTAAAACATTTTTTTGAAAATTTGAATTAACGTATGTATCAGCTACAATGACGAGAAGATGAGAAAAAAAATTTAAGTTATTAAAAATTTTGAAGAAATGATTTTTCTGAAATCTGTATATGCACAATTTGTAAAAAAATGTCTTCCGTAGAAATTATTTGGAAACTCTTATGTATAAATATAATAGATAAACATATAGATGACAAAATAGATAAATAATAGTATTCGTCGTTCCTTTACGGTTAGCTTTTTGAGGCTTTAATAACTGTCATAAGACTGGAAACGGTGGGAAAGCAAATGGCTGAACATAACCGGCTGTATCTCCTTGTTCTATCCGATCGCTACGTCTGATCGTAAAGGCATTTACTACTGAGTCCAGAGAGCATAAGATCTGGTATATCCATAGGTATTAAAATTTATTGCCTACGATGGTATTTCTGCTAGTAAGGACGCTACAGATAACCATGTATTTCAAAGATAATCGACATTGGAATTTTAGAGTTGATGGTACTTGAAAATCGAGAAAAGTGATAGATGTACAATATTGTACAATTTACATATTCTACAATCCACTACTATACATAGCCGGAGAGACATAATTTAATTGAAAAATGTTCTTGTAGGGGACTCGTAATTTTACGCTAGAAAGCATAAAATTCGAGATGTAAATCAACGAGCTTCTCATGGAAATTTCTCTAGAATTGGAAAGACATTTTCTTAACCCAATACTATTTTTCTTTGTTTCTGTAGAGTTTTTACTTGACGTCTTCATTGTCTTGAGTGATTCATTCAAATATTTATATTCAGCCGTATGATAGCTTCTTTTTTTTTTGTTATCTACTATCTACTTTGGGGTAGTTAATAAATTATTAAATTAAGAAAATATATTAAGAAATTGCTAAGTTTTAAAATTTATTAATTTAACATTATTTGAATTTATTATTTAGCATTATCATTCATTAAATTTTTAAGGATCTACTGAATTTCAAAAGAGTTTATTAAATTTTAGAAATGTTCCAAACACTATAAATACTTGATGAACTATTTCTAAATCAGATAAGAAAATTTCTCTCAAATTTTAATTCGCAATAATCACGTGACTCGAGAGATTAAATAATCCAATAATGTAAAAGATTTTCGAGTTGCTCGAGAATAACATGGAATCTGGGAAATAGAGAAATGTGATTGATGCTCTCTTCCTCGAGGAAGAGATATGCATTCATTCAAAGACGTTCCGTTCCGCTGAGTGCAACATTTTACTCTAGGAAGTGCGAAGTTAGGAACGTAAATCAACCCATTTCTCTCGATCTTTTTTCCTCGAGTGTGCGAGAGAACACGTTCGCAAATCGACACGATTTCCACTTCGTTTCCCGAGTGTCGCGCGCGATCCGACAACTTTAATCTTGTCTCGAGACGACGAGGTCTATCTCCGCCTGAACCTACGTGACTCTCCCTCGTGCCATCGTCGAGAGCCCGGGAAATCCCTTGGAAAGCCACGAAGAAGGCACCAACCTTACCGACGGAGAGGGGCACGGGAGATCGCACGATCATAAAATATGCATTGCCTATTCCCTGTAGACGCGAACAAAAGCAGAATGATCCCAAAACTCGTAAGGAAAAGAGCATTTCCCATTTCCATATCCAGAACGTGGGACGGGAAGAGGAAAGGGTCAAAATCGGAAGCGATCGAGAGAGCAAGCATGGAGGTTCAGAAAACAATGAGACTCCTCGATTCACCATAAAGAAAATAACTCGAAGAAGGAAGGACTAGAGGGGGTGTGTTTTGAACGATAAGGTAGTATGGAGTAAGGAAATGAACTGAACTGTAGATAAACAATACAGAATTACATGATAGAAGATAAAGGATAAAGAAGGAGAAAGATAGAGAAAGGACATGATGGAAGATTGAGGATTAAGAATTGAAGATACAGGAAAAGAAGGATCTAGAATATAATAGAATAAAAGGAGAGTACAGAATAAATGAGATGCATAAATTGAAAGGTAAAGTATAAAGAAGGAAGAAGTTAGAAAAAGGAGAAGATAGAAAATAGAGGAAAAAGAGGATAAAGAATAGTGAGTAGTATGTAAAATTTCCGATTTTCCGATAAGAATGTAATGTCGCTGCTAAAAAAAAATATATCTTCCAAAAAAAAAAAGAAATGTTACGTAGCAAGCACAGTGCCTGAATTGCAGTCTCGGGGTTCGTAATGGTCTATGCTTAAGACGACTATCGTTTATTTAAATTGGTTGCACCGTCTTAAAATGTAAGGGTTGAGGAGACAGGAAAATAGGCGACGGAGAGCAAAAGGAATGAACCAATATGTATGTGAACTGAAGGAGAAAAGTTTTTCTGAAACTACTTTGGGACACTCAGATTTTCAGAGCAACGACTTTTATAAATGATTTACAGATGCAAGGAAGTTTACTTGTTGGAGAAGAACTACTTTAACTTTCTTAAAGTTGTATTGAAGAATGAGGCAGATGAATCACACGAATAGATCCGAAGCTTACGAAACCTTTTCAAATTTTGTAATATTGACTCTCAACTTTAGTGAATCTGCTTTAATGCCCCAAGGAATGAAAGTCATGTCTTTGTAAAAAGAACTTGATCACTAAAAGATAACTTTGTACAGTGTACATGCACACCTATACTCTGTACATTGTACAACCACGATAATCAAATGGAGTGGATAAGAATGATTAATTTTTTACTACAGAACTTCTTCTACGCTAAAACTATTTGAAAAAAATCCATGTTCAGTAACCGTGTGTAGTTAAGTTAAAATTTTTCGAAAGAACGTTACAGTGACAATAAAACTAGAAATAGAAAAGTTCCCATAGGAGATCACTGTTAAAACGGATTACTTTTAAATTAGAAAGCTCTTTAACTGATTAACCGGACAGATTAAGAGCCTTCAACTTGGATCAGTTCCCATTTGTAAATACAAATGCTCTTCGCTTCAAATTAGATGCTATTATAGTTCAATCTTAGTTAGTCAAGACCCACCGTGAAACGCTCTAAACACGATTTTGGCTAAAAAATATTTTTTAAAAATATTTAAAAAAATGAATAAAATAAAAAAAAAAGAGAGTTAACAGTCATTATTGTGTTAAAAAGTTCTTATAAAAAAAATCTGAATATGGTATAATTTTTAATCTCTCTTTTTTTTTTTTGCTCATTCTAGATTATTGCTAGGATTTGAGAAGGGCAGGTAGTCGATATACGGGGGCTAGTACACTTCATGTTAAGCTCGAAAGCTCGAAAGAGAAAAGTTATTGAACGATTCTGCAGTTCGCGTAGTTCAGAGACGGAGCTTACAACTAACACCGCTAAACAATGATACAATAAATCTCCCTAGAGAGGAAGTCGGTTGGGGGGAGGGGGTTGATGTGGTAGGACCATGGGTTTCGCAAGGATGAGTAGGTAGTGGTGGCTGTGGTGCAAAAGTATATACAGGAGGAGGTCGGTGGAAAATGTGGTGGGAAGAGCTGGTGCCACAAAGCAATTAAAAACCGAAGCTCGCCTCGAGAATGCTTGTTACGACCGCATCTACACATTTATCATTTTTCTGCTGGTCCTCGATTCAGCCAGCTTGGTTCACCAATAGATATTGAGAATCCTCCCTGCTACGTAGTTGTAGTCTGCACGCTTAGTTGAATTTCATCGTTTTACTTGTAGCTCCTCCTTGCTGTAGCCAATACTACAACAGTGCATTGCTTTCCTCGAATTACGAATTCATCAAGGATCATCTCGTTTAAGAAGTTTGGTGCAGCATATCCTGGAATTGTAGTAGTATTCTACAAGCTGAAGAAATATTGTTCATGTTGAAAGCATGTTGTCCTTATTGCAGCAGAATTGGGTAATGTCCTGAACAACATGCAATGGTGCACAGGAACATTGTAACTTTTGACGCAACATTATAATAAGCTGCATTAATATTATCAATGTTGTAGCAATATTGTCAATGCTATAAAGATATGTTAAGTGTTACAGCAATATAGTCAATAGTATAAACATATTGTCACTGTTGATCCTCATGTATCAATAATGTATATGCTGTAGAAATATTGTCCATTCTGAAAAAATGTTGGCAATATGTCAATGACAAGTTTTTAATTTGATTTATCTTGTTCTTGATAATAACATACATTATACAATTTTTCCAAACCACTGGTTCTATCAACTTTACAAAGACCGCTAACTGCGGAGAAAAACAAAGATCTTTACGCAATAGCCTGTATTTCTGTAATTAATTTCCGTTCAGTGTGCCTTCGACCGTATTCCATCGCGCAAACAACAAATACCACTAGGAATTCCAGGAGTCTGAAAAAGGTGGAAAAGCGGGAAAAGTGAGCGATGTAAGTATAAACTCTGAAACTAAACTCTTGAGCGATAAAGGGTTTCTCTGATCCATTCCTGTCACGTTTATAAGTATTCTTCATACGGGACGAACTTGCGCCTGCTTTTGACGTTCTAGAAAATTTATCGTTAGCTTTGCAAACTAGTCGAGGAAAAGTTGCCGTTATCGGTTCCCAGGTTATCGAGTAGTGGTGCGGTTTTCTTACATAAAACGTCTCTAGTGTCTACAGAGGTTCTAGCCAGGTATGTTATGCATATGCACAGTGATGGCGGTATTCTCTTGTGTGATCCATTTAACTGATATAGATATTTATTCGGACTAGAGCACGTGGCCTATACTTATATAATAGTAAATCGCAAAACTAAAGGAATCTCTTTTTGAAAGACCACCCCGCTGCGCTAGCCTCTGGGCACGGGTGGTTAAGGAACGGCGGCGCTGATACAGAAGGATAAGACCGGAAAAAATCGAGGAAACAATAAGGGCTGACTTGTTTCCGTATTCTTTGTAAGTTGCGCACGTGCCGAACACTTAGGGCAATTCTGTACTTCGACTATTATTGAAACAAAGATAACTAGGACCAAATACGTCGCCCTATACTTTCGTCCTCAACTCATTGTGCGTAAGCCATTGTTCAGTTGCACGTACATTCGCTAAGATTTTACACAGCTCTAAATAAGCATTATGTTTCCAAGGCAAAGAGACGGTGGTTACAATCTTTATGACAAAGTTCATTTCATGGACGTTTACTAAAGTGGCCTTTAAATTAATGATGATTAGACATGTCCAAATTGAGTATACCTTCAAGGAGCTCCGTTATATAATATAGAATATCACTCGAAATTATTCAAAGTTAATTACTTTGTATACTCCCTGGTCATATATTTTAAATTTTAAAGAAAAGGAATTATTTCGTAAGTATTGTTACTCGTAAAAATTGATAAACAATAAATTGGCAGTTACATTGCAGAGCAGTGGAATAAAACCAGTTGTTACCATTCACGATTGGACGTCAAACGCTCCGACGGAAACGAGAACATTCGCGGTGGATCATTAATGGTGGTTGAATACCAATCTCAGTACGAACGGATGCCACTCATATCCTCTTCACATTCACTGTTACTCAATCTCCTTCTGTACGCTTCGCGTTTATTTATCACAGAATTGTATACATTTCAGAGGAAAGTAAAATTCACAAATATATAATTTGTTGTGTGAAATTTGAAGATTTAAAAAATGTTTTGAGAGTTATGAAATATCATCCTTTTGTGTTACCGTTGTAGGAATAGAAATAATCTGTATCTATCCTTCCTCTATTTTCTATTCTTTATACACTATTTCTCCTTCTTCTATCTTCCTCCATGTTATATGCTATGTTTTCTTTATTTCCTTCTTCCTCTACTCTCTATCTCCTACCCTCAGTTTAGTTTCTTGCCCTATCATCTTCCTCTATGAGCCTTCTATTCCTTTCTCTATCCTATATCAATCCTCCAAAACATCCTTTCTCCGATCCCTTCATTCTTCCATGCTCTCCTTCTGCTGTTTTTTTTTTCCAGTCAATCCTCTCCAATATAATCTGGATTGCGCAATATTATCCTTCCCACCACATCTTCCAAAACCTGCCCTCTAACCCCTGCTCAGTAAGCTATCCTCTATTCCTCTATCTTCTCTTTCCTTTAACCTCTATCCTGTAATAATAATGTTCCTTCATATTGGGTAAGAATCGTCTCGTTTTATCGACGAGCACTCGGAGAAGGTTGAGACTCTAAGGATAGCAAGGAATGATGTGGTTGCCGTTGGTAAGGAGTTAAATGCTGGGTACTCCTCCTCCTGAACGTTTGATCCGTCGGCGTCGCGTCTTCCTGGCGCCTGACGGCCAAGCCCAAGACTCGATCGATCTTACGGTCTGCGAAATCTTGAAAATAGTGAAAAGAAGAGCAAAGTGCTAGCCTCACTCTCACTTACCACTTTTCATTTACTTTTTTTTTTAACTTCCTATTCCCAGTGGGCACAAGATTGAAACAAGTTTTTAGATCGACTCCAAAACGTTTTCTGATCATAAATGTCAAAGACATTTTTAGAATGTTCCTAGAACCACGGATTATAAAGGAGCTCCGTATTCTCACTCGGATTGAATTTGGACTTGACGTATAGATTAAGAAGTATTGAAAACACATATTGTGGAATGATTTGGATAAATTAACAGACGAAACGATGGCGCGTCACCCTTTGATCGAATGATCTGTATGAACAAAATAGATTATTTGTCTTCTCTTTCTCTCTCTCTCTCTCTAAACGACAATAATACATACAAGCGTATCAAAACGTCAAATGAAGGCGAACCGAACGGTGTGAATGCAATATCTTGGTCCATTAATATCCAGGAAAGGATAGAAGGGCGTTCACAAGCGCTCTCGCTAGAGCAGAATGCATTCTATTATATAGCTGTCGGCACCCCGTATATCGATATATCCTTGTATATTCGTCTTTGTACGCGTTTCTCGCCCCTTCCATGTACTATCAAACCACGGACCAGGCTATCGATACATACATATACACATAGATTTGTGTGCGAGTGTACAATATTCCGACCTTCATTCCATCCTTTATTATTATATTCCAAGAACTTCTACATTTTAAAATCGGAGAAGTTTGTATAATACAGTCAGTTTTGAAAATTTCGAATGCCAGTAAAGATTTTTTCCAAACCTCCCTTTTCGAAACCTTCTTTCAAACATCATATAATACACTTTTTGCAATCCACTTTTTTCACCTCCTTTCTTCAAACCACTCTTTCAAATAAATTTTACACACCCTTGTTAAATTATATACTACGAATTAAGTCGGATTCAGTGGGATATCGGAATTGAACCATTATGCTCGGTTAGAAATTACGGAATGACATGAACTCAAAAGGATGGAATCTTTTTCTATCCGAAACTTCTGCAAGCATTTTTTTTTTATTTTCCTTCTTCTATTTCAGTTCATATTCATCTTGAACCCTTAGAAAATTAGTGAAATACACACTTCTAGCAGATTTTCTCGATGATTGTGAAAGTAGAAAACCACATCTTTGCTGATTGGACTACGAATCAGATAATCCGATGCAGATAAGGAGAGAGGTCTTAAGACATGGATTTTTCGCGTTCTATTAATTTCTCATCCAATTTGTAGTAGCGGTGATTTCGAATCCTGGGGCTTTCGTACGAGATCGACGACTATGATAAAAAAGAAGCTCTTTGGATATCAGGACGTTCCTAGCACCGAATCATGATTAAAATCGAGCTCCGTCCACCGGCAATCCGAGGGGCTCCTTGGCGCCCTGACTGAGTTGGCAGAAGGATGGATTAATTTGCCGAGATTCCTCGAAATAAATCTCAAGGATTCATCCACGGAAGAAAAATTCTGCTAAGTTCCATTTCTCGCAATCTTGACTTTCACTGCTAACGAGTTGTCTCCTCCGCCATCGTCGACGAGTTCGTCTTTTCAGACCTAAGGGATTTTGCTTCGACGCGACGACTTGGTGGGTCATCGATTTATCGAGTATGGAATTAAGATTCGAGACGAAAACTTCATTCTTCAGGTATTATCTCATTTCCTTCGATAACGTCAACCTATCATGCTCGATGCCTACCAACTGATGCGGAACATTCGCATCAGGATTCAGTTTCCAATTACGAACCTCACCGCAAATCGAATTTCCTCAATTGTCACATTCCCGAGCCCTTAGGAAGGATCTGAAATATGAAGTTGAGAAAAATGGGTGTATCAACGTTTGCAAAGACATTTCCACAATGAAGATATTGACGGAAGCTAACGGTGACATAATTCCATTTTAAACTTAGATCTGCCATGACATAGCCGAATTTATATCCCATCTAGTGCATTATCGATGGGCGGCGCTATACGAACTTTTAGGACTAGACAATTTTGACAGCTCCTCAATAAAAAAGTTTACTTCTTTTGAATTTTTTTATTTATATTAGCATGTATTGCTGATATTCTAAAATTCCTTGAAATAATGTAAAATCCTTTACATGTTCCTTATTAGTTGGGAAAATCTGGACTCGGCTTTTTCCCGATCTACAAGATGATAAAAATGAATTTAGACATCGTGGCAGACTACACTATATACATATAGAAATGGAACTTGTCGGGATAAATGTTCATTAAAGGCATATTTCTGATAAACTAAAAGTCGTACCTGTATCTAGATATACACTGCACTGCATTGGACTATTATACGAGGAATTTAATATAAGTTTGTTTCCTTCGTTTGATAAGAAGGAATATTATATGTATATCCATTGAATATTTTAAAGAGAGTAACTTTTTAAATATTTTTATTTTTATGAGACAGCAAGATAGTTATGACCAAATTAAGACTCTTGAATGATAAATGAATACGTAAATGAATTTGTACGATGCGATATCTTTCAACTTGTCAATCCCCTCTCTTATCATCTTTGATGGGTCGAGTCTTCGCGGAACGGCGGCAGTGGCTAAAGAAGAAGAGGAGAATACTCGATGAAGCGCTCAGAGAAGGGGAAAAAACAGGAGGAAGGGAGACGCTTGAGAACCTCAAATTGGACATCACTGCTCAACAGCCTCTGGAATGCAACTATCAACGCTCAGGTATTTAGTTTCAGCAACTTCTCGTGGAATACTCTGTGTTTTACATTTTCATACTTAAAATTTCACAAACCGAATACATTATATTTACATTTTATATTTCACATCTTACATTTCATACTTCCAATTTCATACTTAAAGATTAACGCAGTCATGTCTAACGCACGAGTAAAAACCTGTCAATTCATCAATCCCCTCTCTTACAACCTTTGATGGGATCATGCGGGCGGGGAGCGCGGTGTACAGAGCGGTTAAGTCGCCTCGGCTGAGGGCAGACGAAGTCGACCGGCTCCGAAGGACGCCCGAGCCTCTTAGCTATTTGCTAGTGGCGAAACGAGAAGAGAAGAATTGATGAAAGCTATTAGAAAAACTATAAATAGCATTTCAATTGAAAAATAAAAAAGTAAAATTAATTTAAAATCAAATAAAATATAGTATTCCAAAAAGAATTGATTTTTGCTCGAGTGGTGATAGTGAACACTGAAAATATTTATCATTTTTATTGATTTCAACAAATGTGAAATAAAATATTAAAATATTGTAAACATTCCGTGAGACTCTCTGTATGATATATGAAATGTAAAATATAAAATGTATACTGTACTAAAAAATTTTGGATGTGACATTTGAAATTTAAAATATAATGTACTGTAAAATTTAGAATGAGAAATTTGAAATTTTACATGTAAAATGTGAAACGTAAAATATAAGACGTTAAGTGTAAAATGTAAAATGTGATGGTAGAATTTAGAATGTCAAATGAGAGATTTAAAATGAAATGTGAAAAATAAAGTACGCAATGTAAAGTGTGATATGTGTAATCTGCAATATAAAGTAAAATGTTAAATATGAAATTCGAATTGTGAAATATAAAGTGTGACTCAGATTCAACACATTACATTTTCTCCATATTTACTCTTGATTGGAACGCAATTCAAACATCAGGAAGGCTATATTATATGTTGACGAATTTCCAGAGTGAATTCATTAGAACAAGTCTCTTTTCATTTGCAAAATTAGAAACAGTTTGAGGTTTGCAGGGTTAATGCCTTAAACTCGTTTGACGATATACAAGCGCGTTGTAATTTCCTTTTCGAAGTCCGATGCGACAGGCATTGCGCGACGTCGTGGCAGTTCCGCATGCGGATTCTTTCTACCACCAATACATATTTGCACGTAAGGAAATACGGCTGCTACCTCAACCGGTCGAAATATATTCAGACGACATTTACAAGCCAAATTGAAGGGAATAGTGTGAGCAGGCTCCGAAGTAGAGCGAGAATGCGATTCGTTCGCTGAAGACAAATTGATTTTGAAATGCCGCTAGCTGGTACCCTCGTGCAAGGAAACCGGTTCGATCGTTGCGCAGGCTGCATTTGTCGATTATTCAAATTATACGTACGAATTCGTCGGAGTGGTCTCAAATTGCAACCAGGGTATGTGCAATCGAAAAATAATCAAAATAGTTTAAACAGACATTTGAAAACCCGGAATATGCTTGAACAATTCGGATTGATATTGTTCAAGATTTTAATAGAAAGATACACAAGAAATACTAAACTGAAATTTTTTTCCACTGAAAATTTGCCGCAGTTAAGTATTAACCCTTTTTTTTTTAGCTAAAATGTATCATAACTAGAATATCGTGTGCTGAAGAGAAGTTGTATTTTCCAAATTTGATGCTTTTCTTCTATAGAAAAGGTGAAAACATTGCACAAACGCAGAAGGTTACTTTTTCATGAAATATACGAAACCTAAGATTTTTAAAAATCCCTATCTTCTATACCTAAATTAAAATAAAATTTCGTCCTTACCTTCGAGCTTTAACTATAACAGAACTGCAGTCCTAATTCTTGTAATATTTTCCAGAAAAGTAGCTTCTTACCTGAAATATAAAAAAAATACATTTATTTAATATAAAGATTTTGTAGTAAATATAAGTAAGATTTCTATTGATTCCCAAGATTTTAAGAGATTTCCTAGTATTTTGAAACTTTTCGGGAATTTTTACAGATTTAAAATATGTTCATTTTTTCAAATGAAGTAAGGAATATTTAAAGCAGCGATGTCCAACTCGAGATTCTCGAGCTTCTCCTTTCTCTCTGTTTTTTCCCCTTTTCCGAGCGCTACACCGAGAATTTTTCTCTTCTCGTTTCGCGACTGTCGAATAGCGCGTGGCACGAGTCTTCTTCGGGGTCGTTCGGTTTCGTCCGTCCGGCAGCCGAGGAGACTCAACCACTCTGTACGTCACGCTCGCCGCATAAATTCATCAAAGATGGTAAGAGAGGGGATTGACGAATTTACACATTTTTATTCATTTACTCACTCAAAGAATTTTAAGTTATTTCAGTGAATTTCATATAGGAAATTTTAGGAGATTGCTGGAGATTTAATACAAGGGATTTAAGAGATCTCAGAAAATTTAAAAACTTAATAGAAACTAAGATATTTCAAAAGATTTCGAGAGATTCTGACTGATATATTCAAGTTGTTAAACTTTTAGGAAACCTCTAAAAAATTCCCTAAAATCTCTTAAAATCCTTTGAGATGTCTAAAGCATCAAAAGTGCTCTTCTACTTGAACAGTTTATCTAATCTAACCAAAAATCGTTTTGTATTCAATATACTCTTTATTCATATTTTCAATTCATTCTTGTTCCACTTAAAAAATTTTTTGCTCGTGATAATGTGATGGAAACTTTTCAATCCAATTCCTCCGATGAAATAAAAAACTTTTTCGAAGTCGGTGTACGCAAAAGTGGAATGACACGAAATGAAAGGGGAACACATATGACCTGAAAATTTGAGTTTTTAAGTAATTGATTGATTCCATTGAATTCCAGTTAGAATATCGATGAATAAAAAAAGCGGAGTAGGCAGAGTAAACGAACGAATGAGGGAATATATCAGCTTAATTTTTCCTCTTTAATGCAAAATAATTGATAGACGTAAATAACTTTTATAAAACTATAGTAAACCAGAAAGATTTTAGTAAATAATTGAAAAATCGAGAGCAGCAAATTGAAATGTAATTGCGAGCTGCGACGCAAGGATCTAATTATAATTTGATCACATCATTACGCTGCAGTTAAGAAAGCTTCTTCAGTTTTCTGAAATTCCAGAAACTTTGCTTATAGTAAATGGAAACTGAGAACGAAGCATGACGCCCTGAGCTCGCAAGTCTACGTCTCACTTTTTCAATTTCTTAATAAACATCGTACTCCTTTTTCAGCGTCTCGAGGTCGACTGCTGTGGCATCATAAATTACTTTCCCTTTGTTTCCGTTCGTCTTACCTCCAACAAAGTAACAAACTCTCGTCTTTCTCACCCATTTGCTTCTTTCTCTTTATGACAAATTACAGTATCGCTGTTCCCCTTTATTCGTCCAAAGAAAATTACCAAAGAGCTGACGAAGAGAGCAAGACAGGCCATTATTAGGAAATTAGGTATGTAACTTAATACAAGTTGGAGTACTGATCAAGCTTGTTATTTATTCGATATAAAAGTACATTAAGTTTAGTTTTGTATAAAAATAATTAAAAAATAAAATAAAAGCATGTTAACCCTTATCAAAAAATAATAAAGCAATCCCCGACTAAGGGAAGCTCATGCTTAGAGTTGCCTCAGTTGCCTATCGAGCTGTGATCAGATGCAAGCGGTTAAAAATATTAGGTAACATAATTATTATTAAAATAGAAAAAAAAATCACTTTCGGGAAGAATTTTAGGGGTGGTTTTCACCCCTTAAACATAAAACTTTGCACATAAAAAAAAACACGTATGGCATATTTTTTGATGGACCATGACATATTACTAAGAGAGCGATATTGGCGAGGTACACCTGGGATACTTTCCTTGTAAATAAAAAAAAAACTCGATTTACAGAGTCTTTCCCCAATTTAAACTTTCAAACTCTGAAACGAATTTTGCGAAACATTGCGACTTTGGTATCGTTTTAATAACCAAAAGTGACTGTTCGCACTCTTTGAACGTATAACCGTGATTTTCTCTAAGATAGTAGGTCGTTGCCTCTAACTCTATAATCTTTCTGTAGATTGCATGGTTTCTCAAAAGTTCTCCATGCAACAAATTTTTATGTTGCAATGTTTCGCAAAATTAGAGTCGACGTTGGGACAATCGCCTTCTTGAAATTAAATAAATTAATTATCTGCTGAAAGTAGATTTCTACTACATGATGTTCAATTGCATATCAATTATCGTTAAATTTCCCCAAACCTTAATATGAACTAGGGATACTTCCTGCTCAAAGACATTCCTATTGGATGCTAATTACTATTGAAGATTTCACAGTATCTACTATTTTGTATACATACATGAATACGATGTTTCCCATCTAGCTAGTCTGAATTTCAATTAGACGGTGGAAGCGCATTATGAAACAGAATATATAGATATTTATCTTTCACTCTAACTACTTATTTCCCTATTTCTGTATCTCATAAGACAGTGTATGCATAATTGTATAATTATCTCGAACTATTAATGAGCTGGTACCAAGTCATGAAGGCCATCAATGCTCTCATCTGTCTCATCTAGTCTCGAGATGTGTTGTTATTGAATATTCCCGCTGCTCGACCTAACAGGCACTTTCATTAATGGTACGTTAGACGTAACACGCAGGGTGAATCCCAAAACAGAACCAGCATCTGCTGGGCTTGGTTAGGACTTAGGACGTTTGTGCTACATCCTTACCAATGCACACGAATTGTCGCTGTATATCACCCAAGTACTACAAACCACCCAGCAGTCAATACTGGTCGACAGCACCCATGCATGCGCCTGCCTCCCGAAATACATGTGTCTATACAAGTGTGCATAGACACATGTACACACCTATACATATACCTGTGTATGTGTAAGCATCAGCCATGTCTGAAGGACATGAAAATGACTGTACATATACATACACATATACATATATGCGTAAAGTGTATGTGGAAGTATATCGTAGGCCAAGGTTTTCGGCTTAAAACCGAGCTGTCGGACAGCTCGGGTTGGTTTGCATAAATGTGTATCTAGATGTATTAGGTTTTTCCAAACCGCTTTCTCCAGCCCCTATTTCCAGGGAACATTTCCAACCATTTTCCCAATCCATTTTTCCAAATACTCTTTATAGATACTTTTTCCTTTCTTTACTTTTTTCAACCATCGTTTCCAATCTCCTTTACTTCATCCATTTCCTATCCTTTTTTACAACCCCCTTTGACAAACCCCTTTTTTCAGATTTTTTTTTTCCAATCTCTTTATACAAATTCTTCTTCCAACCCCCCTCTTTTCCAGAACTTTTTTCTAACCTCATTTTTCAAGTACCTGTTCTGAAGCCCTTTTTTCAAACTCATTATTTCAACCTCTTTACGAACAGACCCCTTTATTAATCATTTCTTCTAAACCCTTTTTTCAAGCACTTCCTTTTCTGAGACTCCATAAAAAGAGAATACATACTACCAAGAAAATCAGATGATAATAATTGTAAAGGATGGGCCGATTTCATGAACTGGCGAAGCGACAAATTCCCAGCCTAAATCATTCGGGGATTCCCCTGGCGCTACTAGAATACACTTTAACAGTTGGCAAGACTAACTGAATGGGGAAATTGACGCTTAGTGCTGATTTATTTCACGAAAGCAGCATTCCAAGTATTTTAATAGATCACTGCAGAAAACAGCATATTTTCTGTTTGTGTGGATATTGTTCTCAATCTTCATAGTGTTAATCACCTGTCTCGACTGGTTGAATTAAATTGTAATTTCTTAAGCATTTTCCACATTAAAATCAGTCTTTGGAAGTAATGTTGCACTAAAAGTTAACATGGCTTTTGGTAGATGTTCCAATACAACGATCGTTACGACATCAATACTGCGAGCAACAACTTCTGACGTCTTTTACTCTCAAACAATAATAGAATGCTTTTAAAATAACGCAGCGTAGACTTTTATCTTGTTATTAAAGACCAGTTAGAGATTTTTCACTATTTTAAAAAAAGTAAAAATATCGAAAATTATTTTACTTTGCAGATATTAATAACAGTAACTCCTTTCTTTTGAAAATGTTTTCTTTCTCAAACACTTTGCTCTCTTATCGAAGAATCAAAGTGATGGCCCCGGGCAACTCAGTCATGCAGCAAAATTTAAGACAGAAGAGCTAAAAGTTTGAATCTGTTGACGAAGAGAAACAGAAATATCGTGGGCTATCGCCTAAGGTGTTCGTTAAGATGAAAAAGACTACGCTGCATCACTTGAAATTGCAGGACCGAAGTCAATGCGAAAAAGGTGATTCCACAATTCCCCTTCGAAAATCGGTCCTCGTGACAGTTGAAGAACACAGAATCAGGAGTGTTTTCGAGACTGTTGAGCATCGTCAAATAAAAAGAAGGAGAAATGTAAAATCGCAATGGGGTAGTTTTTTAGAGGAGGAGTTCTAGCTTGAAACTACAAGAAAAAGGCGGTTTGAGACCTATTAAAGTGACAAGAACCAGAATGAGGCCGTTCTAATACGTTTTTAAAGAAAGACTCTAACTCGGGTGAATCGGGCCTAATTTAACTCATGGAGTTAATAAGGACGTATGATAAGAAGGGTTGAGGAAGGGTGTATGACACCTGGGCCGCTGGATTCTTCATCACCGGTAAGATGAGCAAAAGTTATAGAAATTTGTTTAACTTTCACAGAAAAAAATTGCTTCAATGTATAATACATCTAGCATATAAATAATAATGATCGGTTACCCTGGGTTGGGTAACCCATTATATTTACTGGGTTGGGGCGAGTTTGAACGAGACCGTATCGATGCCCTCAACGTCATTAAGACCAGAACAGAGCCCTATTGAGAAGGGAATCGCGCTTTTTCGAGGAAGATCGGCAGGCTAGTGGCTGTGCTGTGTGTAACGATGATACGATGAAGAATGTAAACGGTTTAAATGGCTGCCTGTGAGTAAGAAATATTTGTTGGCAGTTAGGAAGGGGAGGGGTGAAGGAGAAAGATTTTGGGGCCGTGCCCACCGTGTCCGCCATGCCTGTCATACCACCATAGGCCACCCATGCGAGGGGACTACCTGAAATCGCGTGAGGATCCTTCGGGAGTAAACAAATCAATTCCGGTCGAGACACGTTTATGCCTGGATCGTAAATTATCATTAAGGTGATTGGCTACCTCTACACAACGACATTAATCCATCGCCGCTTAGCACACTATACTCGTATTGCACACGCGAAAGACCAGTCTGCGTCCGCTCACACACTCGAAATTTGCCCTGCAGCTGCGCTCTCACAAGTGCCTCGATGAAAATCACCCGAAAATTGATTAAGTACAGAGTCTATTCCAAAGAAAAAAGTTCTCTTCTATTCAATGTTCACAAATTGCAAGTGCTACAAATTGTGTGCATGAAATAGAAAAATATTTTGACTTATTGAGAAGATGGTGTCGTTTATCTTAACAGCATCGCAATACGCGAAATAGGTTTCGCCGCTTAATTAGTACGGAGGTATAATTTAGCGAGTGAATTCAGGTTGAACCATTTATATTTACGCCGCGCCCTGTATCGCGCTGTAAGAAGATGAATTGGCGTCGATGAATGCCTAATGCCAATAGAAAAGGGAGAAACGACGCGAGGCAAGAATCTCTTCGCAAAGTCTGAAGCCGATACTACGACGCGCACCGATTAAAACACTAGGTCGATAATCGGATTTATTGCACTACCAGAAAGTTGTACTCCACTTACTTACTGGTCACGTGCAAGGAGTTTAATAATAATTCAAAATTCTCCATTCAAATACAGAAGATTCCAAAGACAATTTTTGGTTGAAAATGGTGTATTGCCTTGCGTGCTCACCCTCGGTACCTATACTTTTTTTAGACACTCTCCATCTTATATCTTTCTCACACTCATAACCTTCTCCCTCATTGATTCTCTTGTTTAAAAATGTCTTGCAGAATAAAATAATATATTATAATACTCAGTCTCATGAGTCTCGCTCAAGCCTTTTACCCTCTTCGAAAGTTGTCGCAACACAGGAATCGTATCCTAATTGGGGACATCCCTACCTTCTTGATACGGGACTAGATCCTGTTAAGTTTTCCTCGGTGGAGCAGTGGGAGCTTCCCTATTACACATCTTGGTACAGGAGACTTACTCCATTTGGGTTAAATTGAGATGCATACTGCATGCAGGAGGTATGCAACATATATTAACGAGGCTCTTCGATGCAGATACAAAGCTCTTCCGAACTGTCGGCATAGAATTATAATAAGTATCTCATGCAATTAAGATGTTTGCTGCTTATATATTCTCAATTCATTTGGGGTAGTTCTACGTGAAGGTAAGTTGAGCTCAAGACTATTGATGTCCTAGGTGGAGAAGCTCACATAAGAAAAATTACTGTCATATAAAGTGATCAGAGCTGAGGAGAAGTTATCTCTCAATCCAAATGAATTCGCAACCAATGACATCATTCTGAAAGACTTTCAATTTTTTCCAATCCATAGTGCCAATCCGAATGAATCCAAAACCAATCCGAACTAACCTTTCAATCCGGTTCCCTAAAACGGATGAATAAAAACAACTTTAAATCCTTTCCAAACTGAATGAATCCTAAATGAAGTTCCCAAAGTCTTCGTGATTACGCAAGCTTCGAAATTCAAAGAGAATTTCCACGCTCGTATTTTCCAGCAATTAAATTTGGCGCTGCTTGTAACCGACAGGTTGAGACGACACTTACTCCTACGTAACGAGACATTTCGGATAGCAATGTCATCATTATACATGCGCGTGCTTGAATCCAGGAACATCCGAGGTGTCCAAGACCTTCGAATTGAACAACGTAACGCTCTGACACGTACTGCATAATTTACATATTCGATGAGAGAAGTACGGTTGCGGAACGCGTGTAAATATACTTAATCACCGAAGCTTAGGGGTAACTGATCTCAATGTACACAGTGTCTTCAAGGATTAGTGATCCGCACGAAAACTTTGCATAACTATGTATAGGTCAAATTTAATATGTCTAAAATAAGGGATCGTCCATAAACTATAATGTTACCAAATTATGGGCCATTTGATAGCCCCACAACCCTCCTATCGTTAACAACCGCGTTTTTTTTCCTCTTTTTTTGTTTTAACAACCGGTCCGGACTGTGAATTCATCAGTTCACTTGTTCTTCGGTGATTGTTTAAGATTTCATTTTTTTTCTTTCAAAATAAAAATCTCTCAAAATAAAAATCCAGCTTAAAATGAATCGAGGACGATTTCACTTTGTCAATCTTTGAAGAAGATAGTAAAAAAATGTCAAATCTGAATGTTTTATAAATATATCTATAATCTAACTTTCGAAATAATGAACATTTTTAAAGTAGTGTGCCTAGAAACAGGTCTACCATGTCTTTAATGATTGGTGACACCATTAATAGTAGTAGTGTAGTATTGTAGTAGCAGTAGTAGCCTACTAGTACTAAAGTTTCTAGTCCGTTTAACGCCAAAATACTCTCAGGTCTCCATTTTCTTTACAAATTCGGTAGACTCTATTTTCTAGGGACCCTACACTAAAGTATATTGCAACGCCATCTTCAGAAATTGGTTGATCTTGTGGTAACCTAATCCGGCTCCAGTCAGAGCCACATATCATTCGCCCTATCTTGGCCCTGAATAGCATTCCCAATTGGGTCCTGCCTTGTATACGGCGTTGTATTTAATTGTTGGAAAATACGAGCATAGAAATTCTCCTTGAATTTCGAAGCCTTCGTTGTCACGAAAACTATGGAAACTCCGTAAATAGTTCTTCCGGACTAATTTCCAATTCAAGAGCGACAAGAAGTCTCTCGATCTGGAGAAGGGGTACTTACGTGTTGCCGTCGTACATTTCAGTCGAATGGATTCCAACCGTCAGGACGAGTCAAGCTAACCGTTTATGATCCCAGAACATCGTTATACTACAAATTGAATGTGTTCTACAAACTGTAATGAACGTTGACTCTCGACAAACATTTCGATGTCGATACTTACACCGGATTGTAAATTTTACTCCGAGGATCCTCACGACTCACCATTCAACGGTACTTGTACATATGTCCTTTACGGTACTATAAAGATTGATATTATCCGACCACGAAATTGAGGTGAATTATCTTTATATCAGGTTTAGTGTTCTCTTTACTAGTCGGTTTGTCTGGCTTTATTGTACTCTATTAAAAGTATATTATCTAATTTTTCCTCCCTTCACTATCCCCATCATCATTATCGTGCGTTGTTAGGCTAAAAATTCTCATTTTCATTTGTTCTTTTATTTAATTTTGGAAATAGTGGTCTCAAGCATTTTCAAGATGTTATAACTTTTTGAATTTTTATCCTATATATAATATTTTCAATCCTTTTAAACTGTTATATTTTCCGTACTTTTATATTTAGTTTGATTCTGCAAGTACAACAGAATGCACGTTATTGGATTGTTAGATATGCTAGAACAACTATTTCAGGATGCATAATACTAATGGAGAAAATGAATAAATTATGCTATTACTCGTAAATGAATTTATACCTCGAAAATATTACGTTCCAGGTAGAATAATTTGGCCTACTGTATGTTTCAAATATTTTGAAGCTATATTTAAAATTTTACCTTCTACAGTAGGATATTTAGTTGAGCATCAAACTGATTTCCATTAAGATTCGTCAGAATTTTATATCCTTACCTGAAACAAAGAAAAAATCAAGATTAAAAATGGTTTTAAAAAATACTATATTAAAAATTTTTACAAGGCTAGTTAGGATCTGATTACTCATCTATAAGTGCTTAAATTAGGGCACTATCTAGTAGGTCACAACATTGTAAATAGAACTACCGCGGTACTGGGGCCCCAATAGCCCCAACTTATAACTTTAAGAGAATAGTTTCTACCCGAGTTTGACCAGTTTAAAAAAAAAAAAAAGTTTAAGTGAAATTTACATCATCGTCAATTACTTTGCACAAGTGAAGTAGTTTTAATGCTGTCACATGTTATCAAGTAAAATTTAAACGCAGCTCTGGCTATTCAAAGTTTTCAATAAAGTTTGCAAATCCATTACATGAATGTATACTCGAATCTGCTGATTGTAGAAACACTCAGTGGAAATGTGTTGATTCTGCAAATTTTTCATGTAAATGATTCCCATCGGGCTAAAGCATTCTAGACTCGTATCGAGATTGACTTGGAAATTCTCGAAATTAGATCACATCTGATGGAGATGTAATAGGCAATAACGCGGAGATTGCAATGAAACACCAGCTAATGGTTGATTTAAAACCTCCTTTTTCGAAGCATAAAATTGAAATGATATTTGTAATTTTTCATGATATTTAAATACAAATTGATTTGAAGGGATTTTAAAAAGATTTTTTGAAGCTTGAAGAGTTTCTACAAGATTATATGGTATTTTAACGACTTTCATAGAATTGCAAGGCTATTTATATAATTTATTGGGATTTTATAAAATTTCAATGGATTTTAGGAGACTTTTAAGGTATTATACGAAATTTAAAGGGATGGGTAGGTAGAGTCATCAGTTTAAATTCGCTGGAAAAGAAATCTCAAAAAAAAATAATAATAATAATAATAAAATCCTATTCTAAAAAAGACACGCATTTCAGACAACTTCATATTGCGTTCCTCATTTTGCGTTACCTTTTAGCTAACTTCATGCGTAGTACGTTAACCTTATTGGTTAATTAATATGACGCGCGAATTTAAATTGTCATTTCAATTTGTATAGATGAAATACGCGCGCTCAAGCGCGCGTTTAATCTCGTAAAATAAAAAAAAAAAAAAACGATGAAATAGAAGCATCACTACGAACAAAAATCATGTTGCGAACGAACGAACCAAATTAAGGCTATGTATTACTTATCCGATCTCTACCTTACCGATATAAGTATTGTTGTATGTAATACTTGTTTTTCTTCTGCGATTACAGTGGAAATTTCCTTCTGTTTTTTCAAGAAACGCTGCATCACTTCTTTAAGAAAAGAATTTCCATAAAGAAACGCTTTCACAAAAGAAAGGATCATTTATCATGTGTCGCGGAAATGGGATTTTCATGATGTAAACTGTTAAGAACGCGTTTAAAATTTGAAACAGAGGAAGCGATTGAATTGAATGTCCATGTCAGAGGCCGCACTAGTTTCGATTTTAAATAAGCGACCTTCCACGCCTCTACGCTCCATAATCACCAAGAAGATCTTTCCGGAGATCATTAAGAGTCAATAGCCATTAGCCTTGGCGTTTATCGCGTCGTTTCATGCCGCACTCTCGAAGTACCTACTTTGCGATAAAATAATAATGATCGCAAACTCGATCGACCATTTATACAGCGATTAAATTTCTAATCACTTTGTTAAATCCCCCTTTCTCGCACTGACCCATAATTTAAAACTGATTTTCCTGCTTTCCCAACTTGCTTCTCTTCCAAACACTTTTTTAAACCCCTTTTTGAACGAACTTTTCCAAACCTCTTTTGCCACTCCATTTTTAAACAATTTCTTTTTGTAGATCACTTTTTCCAATATTTTTTCAGCAATTTTTCAATTGTTTTTTTTCATAACTCCTGTTCTTAACCATTTTTCCAAATCCTTTACAAGACTTCTTCTTCCAGATCATGTTTCCATATAGGAACTAAAAAGGAAAAAAAAAGTCCTTCTTTCCCTTGAAGTATATAATATATTATGTATTTTTGATCTCGTTTGTCGAACCCCTTTTCGAAATTAGTTCGTCAATCCCCTGACCAAACTCTTTCAACACCTATTTTTGAAGCATATTTTCTAAACAATTGTTTATTCCTCTCTTTCCGAACCTTTTATCCCCTTAAATAAAAAGTACAAGAACACTTTTTATGGACTGTCTAATCTCCACACATAATGCAAAATTTTCCAACTTGAGAAAGTCAAGAGTAGAATATGACTCTAGTTTGTCTGGCAAATTTGTAAAAGGGTCGGAACTCATGGGAGCCTTTAGATAGGTTGTGTGGGTAATGGACGGTCGAGTGCTCGACTCGACGCAGTTAAATGTCTTGCTAGTCGAGTTAGCGTACGTATAATGCGAGCGAGTAACGTATTCAGCCATCGAGCCGCCGTTTCCGCAGCAATGCGTTACTACTTCTTGCTGTTCGGCATGAGCGTATATCAATTGTCCTTTGCCACCGCTCCCGGTATACGACAGTCCCTTGGCGGAGGATTCATAAAGGACGTAAAACGGAATTGCGACTAGCCACGCCACCCACCCCAACCACTACTTTCAACTCTCGTCTCACCCTCCCACCTTGTCCTCTCGTCTACGTCTCCAGTAGTAGTAATACCGCCGAACCCGTGACGGTAAGAAAGTGAATTTTTAATGCGTCTCTGCTGGAAGGTATCGCATCCCTGCGGACCTGTAACGGAATCGTACCTTGCAAAAGAATACCAGCTGCTGCGCCAAGCACTGCGACAATGTAGGCAGACATTGATAAAATTGTGTCCCTGGCTAGAGTTTTTAAATTCTTGAGAACGAGAAATACATAGGAGAGAGTATTTCTAGGAAAACAGATATATTTCGTTTAATGTTTAGTATACTCTTTCAATGAAGAAATGTTGTTAAACACTTTAAAATATGTATGTACTACACTGATGGGCCAATTTTTCAATAAATATTTACTTGCCGGTTCAAAAAAATTTATAAATATCGTGTCATTTTTCTCAAAACTAAGTATTTCCAATTTCTCGCACGTCAATGTAAAAGTACTCTGGAATCAGGTAGTCAACATATGCTGAGACTGACGACGTCGACGGATGGAAAAGTTGATGGAAACGGAAGAAGGAATTGAAAACGGACCGGTGTTAAGAAAAGGCAACCGGGCATCTCCATGTACGTGACGACGACGACGACGACGCCGACGCCGCCGCCGTTGCCGCCCGATGTTTGCCCAACTCGTGCATTCACATTTTCACGGGTCACTGGACATTTTACTGGAGTGGAGTGACGCCAGAGGATTCAAACTGCTCTCTGTAGCCCTCCTCTGAATTCCCCCTTACCATCATTCCCGGCCTCCTACCCTCGCCCTAGCTCGAGGAACGGGGAACGGAGAATCGATTTGAGTAATGGTAAGGGTAACAAATTAACTGTGCCAATAAATGATTGAAATTCTTGGTGCATACACCGAAATAGCGGCATTCAATTTAAAATCGCGCCGGTTTAAAATATTTAATCCCCCCGATGAAATATATTTTAAATATACTGGTCAGTGGTAAATTAATTTTTAAAGCAAAATAACTCTAGTGGAAATTTTTCAAATACCAGGATCAAACATAGTTTCAATAAACAATTAACAGAGACCAGAGTTTTTTCTCTGTAGCATTTTAATTACTGAATTCCAATCTGTAAGCGAAATATTTTTACAGCATCAGGTTTCTGAAAAAATGAGCTCAAAAGTAATCTTTTGAAATGCTTACTTTATTTTTTACATAGAATCCGTTAAACATCCTTAACTTTACCTTTAAATGTTACAAAACAAAGCCTTTAAAATAAGTCCAATTAAATCTTGTTAAATCCCTTAAAATTTATGAAAATTAAATACAACTTCTCTAAATTATTTGAAATTTCTTAAAATTTTATAAAAAAACCCCCAAAACTTTGATAAAATCCCTTAAAATTTCTAAAATTTCTAAAATCTCCATAAATTCCTTAAATTTACTCAATCCCATAAAAACTGATTAAAACCCATAACAATATATAAAATCATAATATATAATATATATGATATATTAATCATATATATACAATATATATGATTAAACTCTTTGCTAAGAGACACATGCAAATTATATAACATAAATGGAAAATCAATATTCATGAGAAGATCCTCGGAAGATCCTTTGAGTCAACATCAGTTGGAATGCTCTAGGCTCTAATAAGCCCCATGTTGGTTTTGACGCCGTAATTTGGCATAAGTAAACGTAATTGTAGCCGATTGCATGCAGGAGCTTTATGCTCCGATTAGCGAGTTTTTAACTCATTTTGAGGTAAAATACTTGTATACGTTTCTTTTGGGAAGAGAAGAGAAGAGAAGCTTTCGGTCGCTTTTCAACGCCAGTAAACGTTAGAGAAGTGTTAGAGAAGAGTCAAAGCTCATGACCCGACAATTTACCGAAAATTTGCATAGATCGTATAAGCTTAATGCTCTACCTCTAGAGTCTACCCTGTGCCTTACTCGTAACCAACTCGTCTCGAGGGCGCCGCACCGTGCCGTCGGCACTTCGGTTATTGAAGAGCACATATACATATATATGTATGTACAACTTCTACCCTACCCTCAAACAACTGTGCTGGTAAAAGAACTCTATATAAGAAAAAACGTAGGAGAGAAAAGTCTAGTTTGGCGCTCAGTGACTGACCAGTTGGAAATGGGGGAGGTGTTTTATTGGAAAGGGAAAAGATGAGTTCTGGTTGAAAACGGAAATCACTTTGTTATATTATAGAGACATTAAAAATAACGACGTGTGAAAACTCTGCACTCACGATTGAAAATAACTTCAGGGTACAAGTTTCAAGAATGAATAGTGTTTGAATATGTATCTGCAGAAGAGAAGTTTACTGTCCTAACTTTCAACTCAGAACTTTCCCCTGAGTAGTTCCATATTTGTCTAAAGAATTGATTAATTTAGCCAACTCCACTTGGTTCTTGTTTCTTTATTGTCATATACTTCTGCTGAAATATTAAACCTTTTAACTCTAAAAAACTTTAGATATTTTTCTTACGTAGAGGTACTTCTAGTTACAGTATTTGGCAAACTCCCAGTCGTAATATTTATTTTTCCAGTTATTTTGCGGTTGGAAGGATAAAAAAACACAAACGGGAAATTATAATCGATAGCTTACCAATCTATTTTACCAGCTCTCCAAATATTATCAATATACATATATTCAAAAATGTCAAAAAAATTTGGGGTCCTAAAACTTAGTCTGTTCCAACAAGAAAGTATCCTCCTCTTTTACATTCTCGTCAAATAATGTAATGAATTTATGTAAAATTTGAACCCTCCCTTTTTTGTAAAATGTTAACGTTTTGTGACCCTAGCTCTGAATCTGAAAAACATGTTTTTACGAATGTAGATTTTAGTTTTTTTGCATGGTTTGGAAATTAATAATAAAAATGGAAACATACATCTGAACACAAGATATATTTTTTTATTAAAAACAATTGCGAGGTCAGTAAAACAGAGATTAAGGTTTCTTTAATTTTGAAAAAAAAAAAAATTACTGTCCACAGACGTAAATTCTCATGATTTTGGGGAAAATGGTTTGAAAACCTCAATTTGCTAGTATGGTAAGTAACACATGCCCTTTAGATCAATTTAGTGAACAAGCTAGGTTTTCGTACGTGCTTTGCTTTGATTTGTGATGATGACGAGTCTCCGTGACGATCTCATTTAGCCTGTCCTCTACGTTCTTTCATTTTTTGTAGCTTTCATCGTGCGACAACTTCTTTCCAGGAAAATTCGCCTTGACGTCGTGCCACCCTATTAAAAAATGCATTACAGACCCGCTATTGCCCGACATCATATTTCATACTCAAACCCGACGGGCTGGATTTGAAGCGAAAAGCTGAAAACCTGACGGGGGGATGAGTTTTATAAAAATGGAACTTTTCACTGCTTGGTACCACCAAATAGGTATCTTTAACCTTTTTTTGTGTGTTTTATGTTATTAAAATAAAGCAATTATCTTTCCGGGAAAGTTAACCAATGTGGAAGCAACTTTTTCTTTTCTGGATTTTTAACCTTCCTTCAGTAAAAGGAATAATGCAATAATTAAGGTTACGTTCTACTTACTCGAACGTTACTATACCGACATTTTTTAAAATAATTTTTTCTTAACAACTTACGTCTACACGAAATAAGATATCGAGTTCAAAAGTGGAATTAAGTAAAAACTAAGGAATTTTTCACAAATTTTCTTTTTGGATATCGCATTTAGTAAATGAGGACGACAAAATAAAAGGTTTAGAAAAATGAATTGAAAGCAGAAGGTGGAAAAATTAGTTCGGAAAAGAGGTTTAGAAAAAAAAAGAAGGGGTATAGAAAAAGTCGGTTGTAAAAGGTTTATGGAAGAGCCAGCTAGAAAAGGAGTTGAAACAAGAGATTTGAAAAAGTGATCTCGAAAAAGGAAGTGGAAAAAAGTGTGGGAAATGAGGTTTTGTAAAGGATATGGAAAATGAGATTTCCCAAATGGCAACGAAAAATTTTTCATGTTCTTTGTTAATTTTCTTGTATTGTTTGGCGCCATTCATTGCGAGCTTACATCAGCAGTTATCTATCCCAACCATGAGCTTTTCAATTTCGCCCCGCTAATGGTCACTCCCTGATCTTATGAAGTAACCGAGTGCGATCTGAAGTTCTTTTTTCATTACCGGGCAAGACTAGAGCGCCTTTCCACAACTTTTTTCTCTGCACACTCATTCTTCTCTCCCTAAAGGTGTTTTCTTTCTGGCGTCCACTTCTCTCTTCCCTATACCATCGACAAGAGCAAACAGTATCAAGGTGTTCGGGAAGACTCGACGTGGCATGGGCCACGAAAAGTAATTTTCTCACGAACGAACAGACACGATTTACGAGTGTACAGTTGTATAACTCTATATAATGTGTGTGTATATATATAGGTGTCTGGAGAAGTGTCAGGGTATTGGAGTACCTAGAAAGGTTAACAGCGACGTTGTCCGTAATCCCGTCGACGTCGACGTCGTGGTAGGTTATGCGACGCACGACGCGGAGTCACTTACATTTCCACAGACTGTCTCCATCCTTCTCATCGTATATGTACTTCCGTTTACAACCCTGCTGGAGCTTCCCCAGCGTAGTTGGCCAACATTCGGCCAAGCTGAAACCCGCCGAAGGTTTTCGCCGATGCGATGCGGGGTTTCCAACTTTTTTGCTAGAGACTTACTCGTGCGGAGCACGAACCCTGTTATCTTCGAACGTGTCGAGTTACCTCGTTAACCAACAAAGCTAGCCACGCCAATGTAGCGTCTGCGCTCAACTGAAGAGGCTACTCAAAGCTTGTTCCTCTTCATCTTCAGGTGTAAGCGAGCATTTGATCAGGCTTACCAGATTGGCCAATTTATCACCAATTGGTGAAACTTGATTTTGAGTGTTACTTGTCTACCTTCGAATGGCACTGTTTAGAGTAGGTAGGTATTTTGAATTTGGGAGTATTGGATTATTTAAACTACTGAAACGTCATGCACGTGACTTCCTTTATAATTTGTGTAAAAATATCTTAATTTTCAATTAAGTATTTTATTTTAGTCAGTAAAAAAAGTTTTCTTAAAAACAGCTTTTATAAATTAGAAGTCTCGCAGTGAGTGTATATAATTTCAAGGCTCTAAAATTAATTCAAGAAGATTTTAAAAAAAGGAGGTTGGAAAAGGAAATAAGAGAGCGAGGTTCGGTAATAAGGGAGGGAAATGATATTGGGAATGGTGATTGTCGAAGAATTTCGAAAAACGAGGTTGAAACGAGAAATCGATTTGGAAATGAGTGTTCCAAAAAGACATTTGGAGAAAGTGTTTCGAAAAGATTGGAAAACGAGTGATCGAAATAAGAAGAGCTTAAAGCGGTATTAAAAATGAAGGTAAAAAAGGGGATGAAAAATGTGGATTAAGAAGGAATGTGTATTGACAAAAAGTGAAAAAATGAGGTTGGAAAATGTGAAAATGAGAAGTATCCAAGGGTTCATTCCAACAATGAAAATCAAATTGTTCTGCAAGAGATACAGCTAGTATAAGTTTATAGATACACAAGCCGAATATTAAAGTCAGCCTGCCTAATTTAAATCGCCCGTTTACACAACTGTGAAAACTGATAAGGGAAATCAGGTCGTGACAGGTGGTGTTGTCTCTGCGAAGCTCCTCATCTCCAAGTTTCCGAATTAAGCTTTCTCCTTTGTTCTACAAGTTCAAGCAGACGACAAACGATATAAATCACAATAAAGGTTCGTGTTTTCTCGTGTGCACATATCGCAAGCAACGATTGTAAAAGTAAAGTGGCGTTAGCCAATAAACCGTCTTTGTGGAATCTTCTGGTTGGACGGATCTCATCTTCCGACCGAGCGAACGCAGAAAATATGGAATACTCAATCCAATACAGGCAATATTACGGTCTGTCTATCGTCGCTTTTCTATCCTCACGGCTGGTTTGTCATTCGAGACACGACGCCGAATCTACAGTCGCAGATTGTCTGTCTGCCTTACCTATCGAGTGGGTATTGTTCGCAGTTCTTCTTCGTTTTTTTCTTATTTTTCTTGCACCCCTTCTGCTTCTTTACCACGTATTTTCCGCTTTTTCTTCTTCTCCTGAATTTCTTCCTACTTCTATTCTATGTTCCGTTCAACTCGACTCAACTCACTACGGATATTTCAGGGTTTACTAACTTTCCCTCGAATCACGGTCCACGCCGCCACCAAACTCTCAGTCCAAAGTTCTCGCGAGACGAAAGTCGATCGTCCAGTTGCCCGATTTGATTTCACGACCTCTTCCGCCTGTCTTGTTTTCCCTTTCCCTTACATATTTCCATCATATTTTTTTTGTTGGCAACTCGTAAACTTTTATACCATTCGAGCAGGATGCGAGAATTCAAGTTTGGAAACTTCTATTTACCAAGAACGTCTTTACGGATCCAATTTCACGGTCGCATTGAGATTGGCATCGGAAAAGTGTGAGCAGTGCATTGATTTGTTGTGATTAATGGCCTAATTACGTTTAGACTATTTTCTTTTTCTTTTCGTTTTGTCAGTGGAGAATACGGTTCGTTTTAAGTGGCAAAATCAAGTTTCAAAAGGAGATTGTAAAAAGAAGTTAAAAAAGTAGGTTGGCAAAAGAGGTTTGGAAAATAGGGGCCCAGTAAACCATTTTGAGAAAGTGTTTTGAAAAGAAGGTTGAAAAATAAGTGGTGGGAAGAAGAAGTGGGCGAACCGGTATGGAATATGAGTTTGGAAAAGGATGTGGAAAAACGATGTCTTTGAAAGATTGGTGGTTTTCAGAACGTAACATGGCCCAACTAAGGACATTTTTCAAATGCTCTAAAAACTTTTTGATACGTATTTAATTTCATGAAATGTTTCTACGACATCTTAAAAGCATTGTCATTTGTAACCACTGAACAATTATTTCGAATAATTGTTGAATTATTTTTTTTATCAGTTTTGCGGAATTTCTAAGTTCCTTTCAAATTGAAAACTGTACTTAAACGTTTTAGGGAACTTGGCGGGTAGGTTCGCTGAGAAAATAATTGTCACTGTTTAGATGCTCAGGGCTCTGAGCAAAGGTTTCGTAATTACGTACCAGTTTCATGTGGGCACGAGAGGTCTGATAAAGCGAGTTCGCTAGTTTGATTAACTCTGGGTTCGAAGCTAGTACGTGCTTCGTGGCGAGGTAAGATTATTATGTGCAGCTTATGTAAACGGCTCGATGTCTAAGAGCTGCCAATCTCATTTGTTTCATCGTGCGAGGCTTTTAACACCTTATTAGAAAATAAAGCAAGAATTGTCATAACTGATTCAATATTGTGATCATATTACCATTATAATACTATTCCTATATTCATGATATAAACTCAAGGGAGAAGAACGCACTACACCTAATCTTCGTAGAACGGAAGTTTTAAGAACCTTCGAAGTTGAATGACGTTTAAACTTACAATAAAGGAAGTCAGTGCAGCATGAGCAGTTCGTTATGAAACATTCTATTCCCGAAAAGTCATTCAAGAGCAAATAAGATTTGCTGTTAGAGAGAAAGAAGTATGGTAATGTTCACGCATCCTGTCTAGCACGTGGCACAATTCCCAGAATAGTTCGAATTAATCCAGAGGAAAATATCGTCTGCTTTCACGGGCAAAAAGGGTAAATCTTAGCAAGACCAACCAGGCGAAATTAAGGATTACACC
The DNA here is from genome assembly GCA_900474325.1 of Synergus umbraculus. Classification (NCBI taxonomy): domain Eukaryota; kingdom Metazoa; phylum Arthropoda; class Insecta; order Hymenoptera; family Cynipidae; genus Synergus; species Synergus umbraculus. The sequence continues at coordinate 22,682 of UCOK01006022.1, read as the reverse complement.
GAGTACGAAACTGCGCGTCTCCTTTATACTAACTTCCCGTTCCCTTCTCGTTCGTTCTACTACTGTGGCAGAGGTTTTTGCATTGAAATTCATGGAATAATAATGCGCTAGCGCCCATTTGTAAATACTCCACTCGTATTCTGTGCTCACAAGTCTCGAGCTTTAGGTTCATTTACTTAGAACCTGCAGATTCTTCTTAAAGAGGTAAAAAAAAAAGGCTGTGCGGGAAAGTTTGACTTTCTTGGAGAACAAACACCTGATGAGATCAATTAGAAAATTAGCTATTTGCAATTTGAATGGATCCATTAGTTCAATGCTTCATTAATTATAATACTATTTTAGTTTCGTGCTGTTCATAATAATTATTTATTTATCTATTAGGCAAAAAGATTTCAGAAGCATTACATAAATGTTAATCTTATTTTCCAACCCTGTTTTTCACACCTTCTCTTCCATCCAACCTTCTTCCATAAACATTAATCTCCATTTTCAAGTTCTTTTTCCAAAATTATTTTTCTTTTTCTAAATCCATTTTATAAACCCATCTTCCAACTTTGAAAAAGGTTGGAAAAGTAGGAGTAAATTAATTGGAAGGGGAAAGAGTAAAAGGTATACAGTATAAAATGCAGGAGGCCATCCAATTCCAAAGATTGGGACAAAATGCAAGAAACGAGAAAGATATTTCAAAATTGATAAATAATTATTTGAATTAAAAGTATTTATGAACACTAATATTCTTGATGAAAAAGTGCGAATCTTCTTTTCGTTGCTTGAGGGACTTGAAATCCTCTAATTTTATATGCTTTTTTTCATTTAGTCTTGGATACACATTCAGGCAGTGATAAAACTAACTAGATATAGTCTTTTGCCAGAATCTAAAAGAAAGCACAATGATCGGTTTAATGGCGGAGCTCAGGTGAAATGGGCAAGAAACTCGTTTCGTCTCTTCTCTGCCAGCCACCCAAGAAACTCGGATCTTAACCGATCTTAACATTGTTTGCGGATCTGGTCAGACTCACGTTTTACGACGGTTAGCAAACCCTAAAATTCGAGGCGGTCGCTAGGAAGTCCATACAGGTCACTTGCCCTACTGCATATATATTCTGGAAGTAGACTTGAAGCAAGAGTAGCAAGAGCAGAGCTAGAGTACGTGGCGTGGGTGCGATCCCGCAGGTGGACGATCCATTATTTATTTACTTACTTCGCGCGACTGAGAGCTCGTAGTGGGAAAATACTTTGCCTGCTCTGGGTCCGTATTACGTGCTTGTCTTACCTAATGGCTGCTCGCGCGAACCAGTGACTCTCAACGGAGAAAGCAGCTACTAGCTTCCCACTAGATTGTTTGTTTTTTCTTCTTGACGTTTTCACTTAACTGGCTCAACGTTTCCTCAAGTAATGCTAAACTCAAATTTTTAATATTTCTATACTGAGAAGAAAGATGACAGATAAGTCCAACATCTCTGAGAGAACAGTGACCGCTTCGAACCTCAATCTTGATCTGAATTCACCTAGACGGAGGAGGTCACGTACATTTTCGCTTGTCCCTTGTCTCTCCTCACATGTCACTTACCATTTTTATTATATTTATTACGTTATTTATCTCTTTTATTTCTCGCTTCTCCAAATTTCTTTTCTGCAAACCTATTTTTCAATTTCGCTTTCTAAACATATTCATCAATCAAATCAAAGAAACATAAACTTATGAACCAAATTGTGTATGTCCTCACGAACACTCCCTAATCTTCGTAACATGATTTTTTCGCATCACGTTCATTACATTGCACGCTTCTCCTGTCTTTTTTTTTCCTCTTACTTTTCTTTCTTTCAGATCCACCAATCTAACTGTACCAAGCAAATCATACAACAGCGTCGTTGTTACTATAATGGAATCGATCTTAAGAGTTCAAGATATTGGTAACGCGAGAGTAACGACTTTGGTAAACCCTCCTCACGAACACAAGCAAATAAGACACAGAGTGAAAATGTCCACTTATACACACACGTATTAGCCACACATTCATAAACTTGCGATAACTTGCGATACGATTCGAGAATTATTTATCGAATAGAGATTCCTTGTATAGTATAATTATAAAAGATTTATTTTTTCAATTAAAATTTTTTAATGAATGGGATTCAAACAGTTTCTTCAATAATAATTAATGGTTTCACTATGAGAAAGGATATCATATTGGTTCTCAAAGAAGCAAAGTGCTCATTAAATGAAACACAAAGTTGATAAAACTTCAGAGCTCATTTTTTAGATGGATTATTACGAATCTGTAATAATACTCTTTTTATATTTCTATTTCCATTCCGATATTTTCATTTTTATGCCAAGAGATAAAAAATAACTGCTTTTTTCTCCATTGAAATCCAACGTTTTTTATAAGTCATTTGCCACAATGCCAAATCGAGGTATTCCTACTTTTCAAGAAAGTTTCAAGCTAATGCCTTCTACCGTTGGAAGTAATTGCTCACAAGTTGCTCTAATGGCTGTCTAAGGTGTGAAAGAGAGAAAGGAGAGAAAAGGAAGACGAATCTTTTGGGATTTGCTTGTCGCGTTGAACACCAGAATTGCTTTTTCAAGCAAGCTTTTTACATTCTCATCAGAGAAAATCTATTAGATTTGTATAAAATTTAACCCCCCCCCCCCAAACAATTTTTTTTTTCAAATATCTACGTTTTGTAACCCCTGAACCCAAAAATTTAATTGAAAAATAAGAAAGTTATAGTTATTTATCATTTAAAAAAATTGATTTTTCAACCATAACTTTTCAAATGATCACATTTCAAAGCTTATGTAAAGAAAATCAAAATTTTTTACGTTGACGCAAATCATATAAACAAAGTGCTCATGGAATGAACACAAAAGTTTATACATACAAATTCATAGCTAGCTATTTTATTTTACTACGGTCTTAGAATATTAAATCGTAATACGAGGATCAATGTTATGAATAGAATAAATTTTCGTCTTTGAAATTAGAATGAATTGAATGATCATTAATCGACTATATCGCAAGTATAGCTGGAAATCCGACGTGTCTGAGTTCACAGTAGTGAAGGTCTTTGTGTAGTCAGACAGGTGGACTTATACTCTCTGTCCATGTTCACCTTAGGAATCCTTAATGATTTGGTAAACCAGATCTTAGAGAATCCAAACAGCCGGAAGGTGTGCAGGGTTATTTCTCACGCTTAAGAGACTAGTAGAGATCTTAAGTCCGTACAGAAATTGCCCCATCTAGACCTATTTCAAATGGGGTTTCGACGAGGCCCTCTAGTCGGGATTTGTACTTTCAATAAAAATATTTTAATACAATTAGATACTTATTGAGCAACGATATAGCAGTAATGACCTATTAATTTCAATCTTACATAAAGAAAAACATGCTGTCACGAATTTGAAAAATTTTTAGTCCACTATATTAGAGTCCGAAATATTTTTCAACAAAGTACAATTTATCTACCTTGATGAAAATATTTTCAACTGTGAAAGATTAATTAATTAATTTACTTGATTGCGTCGCAAGGATTTCAATATTATTTTTTATTATAACACTCTTATTGCGATTTTCATGATTTTCTCTGTATTTTTCTTGAAAACGCATAATTTATCGGAAAATTATAATTAAATTCTAATTTATACCAGGAAAAAGGTAGAAGTGGCAGTGAATGCATTAGTAGCAAGGGTCCTTCGTTTGATTTGCAAATTTTGATTACATATCAATGGGTTCTGCAAAGTGTGTACTATCGTTTCGTTTCTCGTACAAAAGAATCTATCTGCGCGATTCGGGTAAAGACTACACTAACGTTTCGTTTACAAATATTGTGTATATTGTATATTTAGCTAAAAGCATCCTAAAACTTTTGTAAGGTTTGAAAATGGTTTTGGAAAAGGGAGTTTCGAAAGCAACTTCAAAAAAAAAAAAAGAATTGAGAAGGTTGGAAAATGAAATTGGAAGGGTTGTTTGGAAGAAACATTGAATTTAAAGATGGAAAAGGGGGTTTGTAAAGAAAATTAGATAGAAAGTTGGAAAAGACGGTTGGGAAAAATAAGGAAAAGTTGGAAAGATGTGAATACTCTGTCAAATAAAATTTCAATTAGCTGATGAGTTATGTCTTAATATAAAATTCACGAAATTTTCGTACACATTAAAGACTAATTTATTTTCTTGCAGATAAAATCAACGATTACGACTCGACGCGATGGGACGCAAGCAGTCTTCGCTTTTAACTAGAAGTCTTCATCTGACCATTAAGGGCAGCATTCGTTTCTATTAGTAAGGCAAGCCACATGCATTTATGTAACTGTGCCACGCCTAAGTAACAGTCGCTGGTGGCACTGCACCGACACCGGTGCGATGAGGAAAACTTTTTGCCAATTTCACAGCTGTAAGCCTCTTCCTCCTTTTTTTTTCACTCTCAAATCTCTTTCCTTTATTTTCTCTTCAACGTACCCATTTTGCTTCCACTTCGTCCTTGCAAATGAAAACTCCACTTCGTGGACTATACCAGGGCTCAGGCTACACGGGAAAGTTTGACTAATTTCCGCGAGTACAATTACCAAAATTAGAGGCAATTACTAGAGGTTAATTCGCGGACTGTTACCCTAATTGCTGGGCATTAGTGGGTCAGAGATAAGACGCCTTGATGAGCTTAGTGCTATCGACGCTTGTCCCAGATTACTCTTTCAGTGATTTAATTAATCATTGCCAGTCAGAAGTTGCTTGTATTAGCTAAAGAAACACGTCGGCCTATACAGACAAAACTGTAAAATCTATTTTCCAACCATCCGACATTTTTTCAACCTAAATTTCCGAACCTCTTCAATTTTACCTTTATATTTTTCGATCTTCTCGCTGTTTTCTTTAAAAAATAAAATAGTTTCTTTTTTCAATCTCAAAGAATATTGATATAAGGTAAAATGAACCACAAATACATTATGTTATAGATAAGAAAGGAAAGGAATAATTTTACCTTCTGTAACAAGATATTTAATAACTGAGCATCAAAGAGATATCCATAAAGATTCATCAGAATTTGGTATCCTTACCTGAAACAGAGAGAAAAACAACATTTAAAATTGTGTTAAAGTTGAATATAAAGCGTGTATTTTTAACAATTTCTCAAACATTTTTTAAAATGTTCGTAAGGGGGCATCATGGCTTAAAAAGTGTGCGGTCAGTCAGAGTCAACTGTACTCTAATGTATGCTATTGTAATATCATCATTTAGTGGTAGGATCATCTTGGTATATGACAGCCACCAAATTTCGGGTTTGCAACTGTTGTGTCTAGTTTAAAATGTCGCAGGTTATGTTTACCCCTATTCTGATCCGGCTTTGGGTCTAGAGCGTGGTTAAACAAATCACGGTTCATTTGAATGCTACAGTGGAGACGGCGTACCTCCGAATTGACGGTAATTTAATTGACGGGTGTACCTATACGACTTGCGACGAACTTTCTGCTGGCAAGTTTGACCGTATTATACATACGAGAGTAGTTATATATGCACTATGAAGAGACAAGACGAAATCTCCTACTCATACATCCCTCTGACGTCGTTCTCTCGACTATCCCCTTTTCTGGTCTACTCCACTTCTGGTTTCCGCACTCCTAGTTTCTCCTACTCCTGATCAATCCCCCTCCTCCTAGTAATCCTAATCTCGAGTGGGCATAACGCCATGAACATTCCAAAATTTACCAATGTCTCTAAGATGTCTAATGTCCTAAAGACGTTCTAAAAGCATATTAAAGACATATGACGTTCTTTGGCCATCTTTCGCACTGACATTAGATGTCTTCTTAGGATGTCCAAAAGAGGTCTTAAGGATGTCCCGAGAACAGTAACACGTGTTGTTATGAAGCCGAAGGGGGTGTCCGACATTTTCTATGTGAACCAAGCAACGGCTGATGCACCAATAGCGGCAGTTGTAAGTGGTTCACATATAAAATGGCGGTCCCTAAAAGGCCTAAAAGCTATTAGTGGGGTGACGGGAGCTGTCCTCCCTCAGTGCTTCACTACCCCTCGCCAATTTGAGGACGACAGGGTTAGTTCCCTCTATTCCTATGTCTATGGATTAAACCGAGACTTCAGTGTACTTACGAGTTGTTATATGGTTGGTTCGTCGATTCGTACGCCAAACGTATAAGTGGAAACTGTTACCGTTGCAACTACTTGTCGACTTTACTATATAATATATATTTCGATTAGACGTGTGCCTCTGTCAACGAATTTGAAGGAGGGTGCGAATTACGAGAGATTGGAATTCGAACTGGAGAAACGGGAGTTTAATTCGGTTGAGGGTAATCCAAGAAGATGAGTACGTCGACGTGCTTTCGTGTTTCTGTCGTCTCGAAATTCAGACTTCACGAGCCTCGTCAGCACAAAAGTTGAAAAACTTTTCTCATGCACGAACCACCGGCGCGGTATAGGGATCGAGATCGGAAATGAGGAAGTGGCCAAGCGGAATTACTGAAGCCTATCTAATTGAGCGATCAGCAAGATATTCTTGCCCTTAGGAATTATAGAAGATTTCATTCTGTCTTAGCTAGAAAAAGAAGAATTTTATACTACTTCTGATGAAAAGTGAAAAAAGATTTGATTAATTTACTTATTTAACCAAGTGACGGACAATAGCCCAATTATAAATTTTGTAAATTTTGAAGAATTGTAAAAGAAATTTTAAGAATATTAACGGACTTTAAAAGAATTCAAGAGTATTTTAAAAGATATCAAGTAATTTCACGAGATTTTAAAGATTTCGTAAGATTTGGAACCAAGTATTTGAATCATAAAAGGAAAAAACAATTTGAATTTATATTGTGGCATTTTACAAATTAAATTTATGACTAAATTAAATGTGAGTAAATTAAATGTAATTTCATGTAATTAAATTAAATTCAATTGTAATTTCAAATTTAATCAACCAGAGAATAAATGACTTTAAATCCGAACGTGAATGAATTATCTTTTGAAATAAACAAAAATAACTCATGAAATAATTACTTTTTACAAAGAAATTCATAACATTTTCTAAATGGTTACAATCCGCTTTTTTTCGTTTCAAAATGGCTTTACAAATTTGGTGTATCTGAGTTTTTAATCCTGGTAAAATATATTTTGACGGAGGGTGTTTTTGAAAATATACACTTGGGGGTTGAATGGCATTGGCAAAATATCCCAAAATACCAAAAATGTCCATAAATTTCAAAAATTTATGGTTTTTTATGTTAAGGTGTAGTTAATTTCCCGTAAAATTTAAACAATAATTTATCTTGTGGTTTTATACAAAGTTCTTAATAATGTTAGGTATTTTTTAGACACCCAAATAAGCAATACATAAGTTACGCTCTGAACGTAAAAACTTATTAAAGACAAGGCAAAGGCAGCAGTATTTGGTTGTCAAAGGACCACATCCTGTGCTATTAACCTAATTGCGGTTGATGCAGCTAGATTTACGAGTTATGCGTCGTTAGCGATTGGCACTAAAAGAGATCTTGGCTGAAGACTGACCAGTCGAATCACTCAATAAAATTGCTAAACAGTCTCTCTGGTTCCAATTTCCCAGTCACTGCATCGCATCGTTAAGCTGTTATACTGAAAAATGTGTCTACTCTGATAGTACACTATGGTTAGTGGATATCACGTACCACCTATGACGGATTTACTCTGCGGATCGTCACGTATCAGTTTCAAACATAGATATTCAGCCTTTTTTTCGTTTTTTAAAAATTACTTAATATCCCATAAAGTATCGTTAAATTCCACAACTTTTAAAATTATCCGCAATCATAGAATTAATACCACGTTATCTTTCTTGTATTTTTTTCTTTTTATTTTTCTATTAGTTGTAAGTTGACTTCTTGTGAGATTAAAAGATATTTCTATTTGTTTATTTCAGTTTGCAGACTTTCGTGCACTTTCCCAAATCAATTATTTTTATCTTTATTTTTATTTTTTACTGCTACCACATTTTCACTTGCCTTCCTACAATTCCATGAAGAAAGGGAGGAATATGTAAGAGTTGTTGCGCGTTAAGTGAAAAGTAAAGAAAAAGAAAAACCTGAATGGAATTGTAGGAATTAAAAAAGCGGAGATAGAGAATGTGGAGAAATATAATTGGAAATGGAATTTATAGCAAGCTAAATAATAATAATAATAATAATTATTATTATTATTATTGAATTTTTAAAATATTTAAGGGTGAGAGGTGGTGAGTTTTACATGCATTGGAAGGTTGAAACTGCTTTAGGCATTTCTTTTCGTTATTTGCTAACGTTAGAAACTTCAGACTCACAGATACACGGCGACATATTCTTAAAAATCTGTTTTTCGGGTTCAGAGGGTCTCAAAACATCGAGATTTGATGGAAACTGGGAGAGGTAAAATTTTACATAAATCTAATACCTTCTCTGATGTGAATGTAAAAATTGTGATGAGAGACAAATATTCGCCGTTGAATGCAAAAATCATGTTTCTACGCGTCTATTCATCCACAGAGAGAGATTTTTGCGTGAGTTGGGTGCTCTGTCGACGATGAGGATGCTTTGAAATTCAAATTTACGCAAACCCGGGCGATAATGACAGAGAACTATAGTAGGAGTGGGATAGATACATATGAGGTCGAACGAATCGTTAAAGTTGCCCCTCATGGTTCTATGGAACATCGAGTCGCGACATGTCGTCGTTGCTTAGATATACCGGAGCTTTCTATTTCAGTGCAGAAATTGATGAGAGGGTTGCGAGCCTGTTTGTCGTGTCGCGTGGCGAGGAGCGAAGGCAAGTGCATGTAAATGGAGGAAGCGAAAGATTTGAGCGGAAGTTGTGACGCTAGAAAGACATCGTTTGAATAATAAACGAGATGCCGCGCCAGGACGCTGTTCTCTAGGATTAAATATTGTAAAAAGTATTCGTTTTCGAGGGAAAATTGTTTTAGAAGTCAATAATATCATAAGCATGATATTAATGCTTGCAATACTTTACCTACCAAAAGAAGTGAAAATTACTTCTCGTGTGTTTCAAAACAGGTGAAAATATCTACTTCGTGCCTAGCTTACAGAGTCTCTTAATCTCTATGTTTTAAGTGAAATGTTTTACCATTAAAATGTATTATGCATTTTTAATTAATAACTCACAGTGTTATTTCTCTATCAAATATCATTTGTGTCCATCGAACCTCAGAAGTATCGAGATTAATAAATTCCTGGCCGCTTATTATTTGATTCCACTGTCGTTTTTGTATCTCTATAATAATTCGATTTCATTTTTTAATACTAATCGATGACAATTTTCACTTTGAAATTCCAATTTATTTCTGGTGTGGGAGAGTCTAGATAATTTGCAATTGGTTTCATGAAATGTATAATAATAGCATTGAAGTATTTTCGAATAAGTATTTCTGGAAGGAAACTCACTTCTGAATTTGAGGAACTGAAGCACAGCATGTTTCTATGTTTCCGCGAATATCTGTTTAATGCTTAGTGTCTGCAATCGGGGGAATCACGAAAGCAACGACGTGATGAAGACATCGTAACTACACTAACGATCATCCTTGAGCAGAGCATTGAATTCGAGAGATGGTTTATTTGGAAAATGATATCACACGCTGCTTTAACTTTGCACTGATTAATCATGAGCAAAAGTTCAAAGGACTTGTTTCCCTACCAGCAATATTCCCCTTTTCCGACAGTATGTATAATCGGAATTTTGCACAAGATTGCTTTTCTAACATACATACTTCCAGGTAATGTATAGTTCGTGACTCATAGGAAACTTTAATAAACGAAGCAGTACAAAGTGTTATTGAATTTTTGCAATTCATGATACAAATAATTTTCAAAATAAAAAAGAAAGTAAAATCACATGAAACGTTTAAAGCGTGTAATCAAACACCAACAAACGAATTCAAATCAATATCTTTTCCAATTTCAATTAACATACGAGAAAAGTTTACCAACAAACACTAGCAAACAACTATTAAGAGTTTTTTTTTCAAAATTTTGAAAAGTGAAGTGCATGCGTGAACTTACCACACCTAATTAACTAACAAAAAAAATACTAGAAAATATTGTCGCAGGGAAAATTTGCTATGGTAAAATATTATCTGTTTTTTAGCTGAAAGTAAAGAGATAAAAATCCTATCCCTCTATATCCTCCTTCTATCTCCCGCCTATACCCGTCTATATCTTTCTATTTCCATATCAATCCACATCCACGCCTAATTCTTTGAATAGAGAGATAACTTATTGGGGATGCCAAATTTCGCATCTAGGCTTTTTTTCAAATGCTCAAGTCACTCATTATAGAAACGTAATACGTTAAAAATGATACAGTGGCTATATAAATTTCAGACTATCTACTTTTCACAACTACATGACATTAGTGATCACAGCGCCATCTGTGGATATAATAACTAAATATATTTAGAAATATATTAATAAACACCCTGTACTACGTTTGAGGGCCAACTTCACGTTGGTAAAAAAAACCCCATCCGTCGAGAATATTTTATTGCCGCCTGCCTGCATTAACTTTCACACAAGTTGAAGTCACGTATTTGAGCAAACCGACAGTACCATTTTGAATCCCGAAGGTACTCTCGATCATAATGCAGACTTGTTCCAGCCTGATCCTTCATCCTCCAGCCTTCCTTTTTAACCCTCTCCATTTTTCTCTCTGTGCTGTATATCCCCACACTTCTATCCCAGATTCTATATCCTCCATCCTCTATATTCTCTTCGACCAATTTTCTTGTGGAAGTTTAGGAATTCGCGCGTCTTTCCTTTTCTAGTGGCAAGCTGTGGCTCGTTTCCGCGGTCGGTATGATTTATACACGACGTGTGTGAACGTTTCTCGCATGCCCGGGGCTCGTAGGCGAACCTTAATCCGAGATTGCGTTTTGAGATCTCGAGAGACGTCTTCTTGAGGATTCTTCTAGTTCTAGATGAGGAGGAAAAAGAGTGCGATAGGATGAAAAGTTACAGAAGCAGAGGATCGAAGAGATGGAGGAGACTCATGAATATATTCCCGAAATTCTATATTATTTTCCCAAATATGTGGAAGTGGATTAATATAGAGATAGAAAGATATAGGCAGGGATTGGCGAGATATAGAATTGAATAAGGAATCTTTGTCCCTTTCTATCTTAGGGATAGAAGAAAATAGAAAAGGATAGGATTTCTATCACTTTATTTCCAGCAGGGTTCACCTTGAAGAGATCGACGAATAAAAGGAGTGAGTGACGAGCGATAGGAAAAGAGGGAGAACCGAGGAAAAGAGCAAGGGCAGAAAGTATATCGAAAAGGGAAAATCCGAGCAGATCTTTTGCTGTTAGTGAGCATACATAAGTTCGATCTCTACTGTCCTGGGATCCATCTACGTGCTGAAGCGCAGCGGCATGGCACGGTGTGGTGTCTGGCAAAGATTTCTGATACGATTTCCCCTGGGAACCAGGCGAACCTTCGATTACACTGCCTCTTACTTCCCACTTACCATCCTGCCACTCCCGAAGTCTATGAACCTCCAGCAAAGTAAAGTCCTTTACTACCAGAATTAAACCATAACTTGGAAAGCATTGGGTTTAATCGGGGCTGCGATCTGCATAGATAGGATAGCCTAGGGCTAAAGACAGTGAATCTGGGGATGGGATGGAAGATTAAAATATGCAGGCAAATGTTCTCAAGTTTTCGAAAATCGATTGTAAAGTGATCAAGTTCTTGGTATGCTGTGAAGAGCTTCTCCTGAATTATTAACGAATAAGCTACAGGATTACCGGTACTCTTAAACCTTCAAACATGAAATTCACATTTTCAGCTTCTGAGACCAACTCTCAGGTTTATAGTCGAGCTTTCGACGATGAAGCTATAGGTTGAAATAAGGACGAGAGATTCAAATAAATTGTGAGAAAATGAACATATGTTGTGATAAATGTAGAAGTGATATTTTACAACCTAGGGAGTGAAAAGAGACGTCAAAGGTAAATTAGCTGTGAATTTGATCTCGGGTCTTTCATTTAATTGTATTTATATTATTTGATGTGTTCATTTGTTGAGCAGTTTACTTAATATACAAATAAATGCATCAATCTTATAGGTCAATCTTAAATCTTGATTCTTTGAGAATTTATAGTTCAAAAGTGAATTTCACAAAATGGATAAAATTCCATACAAAATTGTAAAATTCAATTTTTTGAAAAATCCTTGGCCACATTTTAAGATATTGGCTGTTCAACTATATAAGCTCTAATTTATCTACAACTATCTTTAAGTTGAAGGGTGGCATGTCATAAGGGATTAACCCACATTTCTCAAATTTTTCAGGAGAGATACAAAAAGTTCTGTAAAATCTATTTTGTTATTTTTGGTGGTCTAAAAAAAGTAGAAATTCAATATAACCAAATGATACAAGTTGAACTAATTAGAATTATCCAGGTTAATCTATTAAAGGTATAAAATCCCTGTGAGTGTATTAAGTTAATTCCCATTCACTGAACTGTATTACACGTTAATCAATCCATTTCCTTTGTCCCAAACAGGAAATTTTCAACAATATCACCATAGATAATAATATGCATAGAGATAATATTTCATGCGCTCGATGGATCATGATAATCACTATATTTATTCAAAATCTAGCCCCGCTCGTTTATGAGAGATGTTGTACATAAATTTCGTTGCAAAACGTGCGTGTACGTACGGAAATATTAAATATCGCTTTTCGTAGTATCTCATGCATTTTTCATCCGTTTTAACGAAATTAATGTTTCGCCAGTAACTTTCATTCGACAGAAAAATACACGTTCTTTTGTTGATTCAGCAGATTGCCAAAGTGAATTTTATTCACGTTCGAAGAGGTTCAATATTAAATTTTACAATAGAACTGTTACGCTATTTTATTTAATAATTGTACTGATAAAGAAGAATAGTTTATCACCTCAATGAAATTATTTTTATTGAAAAAATCAATACTTGTTTTTTTACCAAATCGAGTAACAAAAAAAGTCCCTTTGGAACTTGCTTTGTATTTCGTCCTATGTTTTATTTTGTGACTTTTTGAAAGCTCTAAAAGTTTTTAAGAAATTTTCGAACTTTAATACTAATTTGTCGCATACTAATTCAGATTTATAGATGGTAGAAGATTTTTTTTTGCAATTTTTCCGTCAGTTCATAAATTATTTTAAAATCGATTTTCACTTATCCATTTTTTAAAGCTCTAACCTCTTTATGCAAATATCGGTAGTATTGTCTCTTAAAAGTGTTATGTTCTCTGCCGTAAAGTCATTTTATTTCCTTCATAAAGAACTCACTTGTGTAAGTAAAATTCAGTGTTAAAGTCGGATTTTCTGAAAATAAAGACCGTGTACTTCTCTTTGTTAGTAAAACAAATATGAAAGCCAGCACCGAGTGTCGCCTGTTAACGTATAGTTTATCGAAAACGGGCGTAAACGCCAGGTGCTCTTGTTATGGAGTAGCAGTACTTGTCGTGGATTACCAACAACAGGGACTTCTTTTCCTCTCCATCAACCTTACAACAAGCTATACATATAACAACCGTTAGCATTTACCGAGTTAAATATACTATACTAACTCGTTACACAGTTTAGGAACTATAATTAATATGAGGGTATATAATATCACTACAAAATGACAAGATCAGCATCACTCACTTCTCTTCCACATTGGGAAATGTTTGACATATTTAAAAAAATTTTGAAATCCCTCGTATTCTCAGAAGGGTAGGAGACTCCCGTGAAATAGGATGAGTTCGCGAGACATTGGGGACTCCTTTGAAATAGGGGGAGTCCTTTTGGAAACAGGTATTCCCGAGGAATAGAGAAAGTCCGCATAGGGAGTTAAGACATGGGTTGATATCATATAATATACGAGAAAATATACAAATGTTATCATTTAATTTGACCTGTTAGCATCTCTAATGCTCTAATTACATTTACTCTGTTAAAAAAAAAACACTCTTCTGATTATAAAGCGTACCATCAATATTGTCAAAACTGAATATATTTCTCTTGGGTCTCCTCTCCTGAAGCTCTTACTGCATAGTGAAGAGAAGACATGTTCAAAAGTTAGAGTGCATATTCATTATATAAACCGCTTTAATTACTTCACCGAGATTCGTAAAGAAAATAAACGAAGAAGACAACTTTGTTTACTTCGAGATTATTACAAATAGGAAGAACGAGTCGATACTTAAATTTTGTGCTGAATAATATTATGAAGTTCAACGGACCTCATCTTTTTTCCGAGCTTTCAAGAGATTTTAATTTTATAAAATTATTTACATTTTTCACATTCACAAGCAATTAGTATATTAAAGTTTACAATTTTTAGTGTATTTCCATCTATGAAATTTTTATGAAGTTGAATTCTATAAAATCTTAATTATAATAATATCGACGATGCGTTTACTACTTATGTTCAACATTTAAATTGAGTTACAATGTTTTATTTAGATAAATCGTTGTACACTCGTATTTTAATATCTATTAAAGTTACTACGTGCAAATGAAGCAGAAAGAAAACGATGAATTAATGTTAATTATTATGTTAGTTGAGTAAATGAAAGGAAAAAATGTCATTTTTTGGCCTTCTTTCTTTTTAGTCGGAATTGTTTGTTCGTCTAGAAAAATTAGTCATCACTTTTAGTTATTTATTTTATAAAGGGTTCTTGGGAAAAAGTGAGAGTGAGACTGAACGAAATAAAAACATACGAGATCAAGATTTACAACTTTTCTTTAAAACTTGTTTCACTCAGACAAATCGTTATCAAGATCATATTGAAAAAGTGTTTAAAAAAACATTTTTTTTTTTTTGTTTTCACTAAGGTAATGATTTTTGCGGAATTTTCTATTCCCATTTTCACTATCAACGCAATAGAATAAATCAAAATGCATAATTTAAAAAAATCCTTGATATGTGCCTTTTGGGATTTAAACGCCAGTTTTACGAGTGAATACCAAGCGAAATTGGAAAATGCGTTTTTATCTCACAAGACAATAAAATGGTAAAGTCTATGATACAGGATAATGTTTCCCCAAGGCCAGTATATCTTCCTACAAATAATGGCCAGTCTTATCCATTACACGTCCCACTGGGAAAAAATCGTAGCTATACACAGGGAAAAGAGTTGGACTTGTTTGTATAAAATCTTCATAGCTCCAAGATGTCATTTCCTGGAAGTACAGAAGAGCGAAAAAGCGAGGATACAAAACGATACGCCAAGCGTGTAAAAGCACCCGAGTTGGGTTAATTAAAGCCGGTGGGTAAAAGGAGGCAAGGGGAAGTTGGCACCGGATGGGGTGGACCTGCGACCCGGCTTTGCTCGTCCTTTAATCGACGGGATCATTCCCTTCGGGAAAATAGGAGTAGCGTTCCGTTCCTGCGATTTGTCGATGGTAAATTTAATTAGAAACTTTGATTTAATTACAATGTCGCGTAGCGCCCACACGTCCGCCGTCCACTGCTGCGGACATTTAATTACGCTTTTCATTTATTAATCATTAATCCCTGGTGCTCGTAAATGTGGTGCAACTTCTGTGACGAACAGAAGATATAACGACTAACTGACTGAACACTGAGCAATGAGCAATGAGCAATGAGAATTTTCGCTTGATTATAATTGGGCTTATTCTTGTTATCTTTTTTTATCTATATTAATTATTTTATTATTAGGTAATTAGAGAGAAAGAGAGGGGGGGGGGAAATAAATATGGGTCAGTAAACGAAGGTTGGTAGCAGATTCGGAGGGAAAAATAGGGGTCAAATAGGGACAGAGAATGAGATAAAAGGCAAAAACGAAGGAGGAATAAATAGAGAGGCAAAAGGGAGAACTGGGGGAGGAGGAACATAGATAGGGGGTGAAAAGTGGGGCAGGTATAGAAAGAGTAGGCAGAGGGGAAGATTCAGAGGGGTCCAGAAAGGGAGAGGATGTGGTGAGAGAAAGCGAGAGAGGGACAGAGCGAAAGAAAAGATACTCATTGCTCACTTAATATTTTGTCACAAAATGCAGCAGAGAAAGGTAACTGCTTAGAATACAGCGGAAAGCAGGGAGAAATTCTGCTGAGGTGAAATTGAAGATTTTTCCGGGACTTTAGTATATACGAGATATTTAATGCCTGCGATCTTTGCTGCAAATTAAGCGAGGAATTTTTCAAATAAATTCAGGAAGTTTATCCGCGGTTGTTAAATTTTTTATAGCACTTATTCTTAGAGTAACCCAGTACTTATTCAAAACTAAAAGATACAATTTGCAGAAAGAAGTTATATTTTAGTGTGGAATTTGAATGTATTACCTCGATTGTAACTAAACTAAGATTTATTTCTCTTGTTTACTTTAATTATGTAAGTTTATTCATTTTATGAAACTGTATACTGTATTAAAATCATTTTTCATTTTTTCAACTCACTTTCTGGAAATTTTTTTCTGACCTTTCTTCCCTAATTCTTTTCCCGTGATTTTTTACATAGCTTTATCTAAAACCTTTTACCAAATACTCTTCTCCCATCCCTTTTTTCAAACTCTTTTTTTCAATCCTCTTTTTTTTTAACCTCTTTACACTGCCTTTTCTCACCATTTTTTTGTCTTTATTTTACCCTGCCTTTACCCCATATTTCTTTACGACCCCTTTTTCATTTATTTTTCTACCACCTTTTTCCAAATACCTTTTCACATCCAAATTTATCATCCCTTTTTTCGGTTCCCGACTTTTTCATACCACTTTTCTCACGTCTTGTTGCCAAACGCTTTTTTCATACTCTTTTTTCAAACTGTTTTCGTTAATTTTCTACGTGCTAAGCTAAACAGACATAAGTGTCTTTTTAACTTCAACGACAGTATTTACTGTTAGGTGATTTCCCCTATATTTAAACATTGGATGAGAGAACAACTATTTTACATCACTTTACAGACTTCCATTGTATTATGTTTTTTGAGTGAAAGAAAGGGTCGCAGAAATAATAGGAAGCTAGGGAGAGAATTTTTTTCTCTCTTCCTGTATATCCATCTCTTTTTGGCTCTTGATACCCCTTTCGTAGATATGCGCGCGCGCAAACTGGTACGGAGTGATTTACGGTTTGAGCAAAGGACGCTTGGCAGAAGCTCTTGCTTTCGAAAGCCTGGATTAGACGGGTGGTAAGCCGGCCCGCAGATGCACTCGGCAGCACGATAATTGCCCGCGATAACTTGGATCTGGTTACAGCCGGTGATAAGATGAAAGAATATTTATTGGCTCTCACTTTAGCGGCCGATAGAACGTTTCCATGATGAATTGACTTCTTACGATTCAAAACTATTATACTAATCGAGTAGTAACAATATCGGCAATTTGTAGAGCACGGCTAAAGCGGCAATCGATCGAAAATTCCTGAAATACCTGTGATTTATATATTGTCCAATTTTAAGCACTTTCAAGATTCAATTCCTCCATTTTTAACGTGTTCATTTCCCAGATTAAAATACTTAAATTAATTTTCGATAATTTTTTGGATTTGGAGCATTTGGCATTTGGTTCGGTAATTTTCTTTAAACTGATTATAAATTGAAACCTAACGGTGGTGGTTCTCAATAATTTAATGTATAAATTGAACCAAGTGATTTTGTCAAGGGCAGTAACGAGAGCGGAAGAAAGAATACAAGAGATAGGAGTTCTCTTCTTCACGACCAAGAGTTGTGTTGAGCGTTCTGGGAGTTGTAACGACTTTTTGGGGACGCCATGCTCGCCTTTCTAAAAGCCATTAAAGCCTTCGAAACTTTTCGAATAATAGACGCGCGCACGGCACGTATTCGCGTTAATTTTGCGTTTATGCTCTTTATTATATCCGTCGCGGTGGCAATTATTGAAAAGTTTTCATCTTAGAACGCTTCGACTAACTGTCCACACTTTCAAATTCTGTACTTTAAGTGCTGAATATTATCACTCTCAGTATTTTCACTCTCCTTGAGTAAAATGAAACTTTAACGTTCGAGCGATAAAGTCATGATTATGGGCTAAACAAAAAACATTGGAAATGATGCAAAACTACCATAAAGGTATAATATTCTTACAGGTTAACGCAATAATCGCAGACACAAACTTTGGATTATACATTGTTAAGTTTATTGGAGCTTTCCTCCGTTGATCGTTATGCCTTTTTATGCGTTTACTTCCCTGCCGTGTTTTAATATGTATTTTGTACAACATATTCCATTGTATAATGTATGTATATAAAATAATGTATGAATTAATGTTTATCAATACCTTCTGGGATCTGTTGGAATTTACACCGGTTCTATTTCTCTTCTTTTCATCCACCCGCATCACCTGCTGGATCTACTCCGCAAACTTCTCAAACTCGGATCTGTTGGAATTTCGGTAGCTCCTATTTCCCTTCTTTCCAATCACCACCTGCTAGATCCACTCCACAGACTTCTCCCAATATGATGGGATTGAACTTCCGCAGGTTCTATTTCCCTTCTTTCCACCCACCGCCTGATGGATCCTCTCCGTAGACGTCGCCCGCTCTTTCTTAGGATCAGCAAGAACTTCCGCATCTTCTACTTTCCTTCTTTCTCCACCTACCATCTGCTCCATCCACTCGACAGACGTACTTCACTCCATTCTAGAATCTGCTGAATTCCTTTCGCAGTTTGTAAACAAATCTAATTAATTTGACGATGTTAAGAGCTTACGATGCAACGGGGGTCACAACAAACAACACGACGGGCGCTGTTAACAAATTGGCACCCAACTTGGAACCTTAGTCAAGATTATATGATAAATTTGTCAAAATAAGGGCGGATTCATATATATATATATATCGATAATTTACAATGACGCAACTTCTGCAGGGATAAATTAAAATTATAATACAGGGAAGAATGAAAAAGGGGAAAAAAATTGTTTGTGAATATGCCCTTATATTTTGACTTGATAAGCATGCGTTTTTTTTAATATTTAATATTTTATTGGAATTATTCACATCGTACGACCTCATTGTTATTAATATTCAGTCAGCCTTGCATAGAGGATGCAGAATAGATGAATTTCAAGCTTCGATTAATTTAGTTTTAAAATTGGCGCGTTTTGTGAACTACTAGTGCGTATAACCAATTTGTTCTGTTTTCGCGTTACCATTTTGTGTCCGAGGTGTGGAGTTGTCCATACCACGTTTATACCGTATCATTAACATTATATACACGTGCAAAAGTGGCAAACACGCTCACCGCAGACAGCACTCATTTCGTTGTGTACTGTCTCGTTATAGAGGCAAGCTGAAAATTTAACCAAATAATCGAGGGACATCTAAAATAACATGGACTTCTCCCTGACATAATAGTTACGAATATAGTGCAATATTTCGTTAAGTGGACATTAATTATACAATAACAATATATGTGTCTATACAAATGAGAAGTGCCTCATCTGTTAAATGTAGTAATGGCGCATTTTCACATATCGAAAAACACATACACACACAACAAGTTTGCTTTTATAAGTTGTATAACAGTAGTCTGGCATCTTTTTAAGTTTAAAATTAATTGAAAATCTTTTTAAAAAAAAATTCTATAGAATGATGTCGAGAATTTCCAATTTTAGAAATTTCCAATTTCGGGAATATACAATTTTACACTGAATCTACCATGGGTGTCCCAACTATACCATAGTTTGAGCACCCATGGTAGATTTTGAAAATATTATAGTTGGAGTAACTGTAATTATATGTGAAATATAATAGTATATAGTATATAGTACAATATAATTATAGTCTTCGCCCCTGGACCCCATTAATATTTTCTCTTTACCTTTATTTTAATAATTCTTTTTTCCCTACTCTCTCAAATAGATTTTTCAATACACTTATGGTAAAAAATAGTGTGTGCAACTCGTGCTTCAACCAAGAAATGGTGATGAGTTTACAACACTCATCACTATTTCTTGGGTTTCAGCACTTGTTGCGCAAAGCACTATATTCATATACTTTCGAAAAATAACAATTTCCGCATATTGAAAACACCATAAGGTTATCAAATGTAGAGGGTTTCTTATGTTGTTTTCAATCATTGTTCTGATAATCTCATTTTCACACGTTCGTATTTTTTTAGAAAATTGCTAGATCCATTTATAGGTTTAATGGTAATTCAACTGTAAGTTTTTGAATGTAATGAAACATTTAATTTTGGAAATTTTAAATTTCGGTAAATTCACGTGATCTCTAATGAAAAGATGACACAGTTTTAAAGAAATGTTTATACTAGCTAAGCTGAACACAGCTGTATCAGAAGATCTTTGAAGTTTACAAGACAGGTGAAAAAGTCGTGTAATAGTAGCAGAACGATCAGCTGCTGACGCTAAGTGCTGATCAAGACGTTGACCTTCGCCATGCCACAAGCAACCGTTTGCCATTCGTTCAGTGGCAGCATAAATCCGTCCGCGCACGCAAGTAGATCGCGTGCGTAGCTCGTGCCACTCGAGTAGCTGTACACCAAGTCGTGTTAATCCGACCGAAAGTTTCCCGTGAACCACCCGCCACTCTGCGACCTCACCTTCTTTATTCAAGTGTAAAGACCCAACTTGTTATCTCAATCCGAAGAATCATTGTCCTGGCTGCTGCGCCGGCTCCTTTCCAGATTGGCCAATTTCCGCTTCACAATAAATTCAACCAAAACGACTCTATTCGATTTACACAATTGCATCTAAATGATTTAATGAATTTTTAAAAAGTAACGTTTCAATCAAGATATTGTTGAGGACTACAAAAGTTCTACTATTAAAAAAAAATGAGAGCGAACGCGCGCTTCCGCGCGAGGGGTTCCTTTGTTTTCATTTTAAGCGATTTTTTACAACATAAAGATTTAAAATTTCCCGCGTCGTCAGCAATTATGAATATACGTCGCGTCACGAACTGGAATTGATCAATAAGGAATCGGGTCCACGCATTTTAGCATTATGGTATTTCGATATTCGATACGTATGTCCTTTTTATAATAGGATCAAAAGTTTTAGAATTATCAAAAGATTTTAAGTCATTTTCGGAGATTTTTAAGAAAAGTACCTTAAAATTCCTAAAAAAATCTTTTGAATTCCTTTAAAATTTCACAAAAAAACTTTCGAAATTTCTTAAAATTCGTTAAAATATTAATTCTTGATTTTATAAAATTATTGGAAAATCGTATAGACCTAATCTTTTCAATGACTTGATGTTGCAAGAATTAAAACGAAAGAAGTGCGCGTGTGTTGATTTGTTTGTCTAAGAAAATAAAAGTTTCATTAAAAAAGACATTCAGTTCTAGAAGATTCTAAGAATATTCGAAGAAGTTCTAAAAAGATGTAGGTCGAAGAAAATTTTTGCGGTTGACAAATCAGTTTCGATAATTAAAAATGGATGTGAAAACTTTTTCCCTCTTTCGTACTTTATTGACTACAATGGAAATGTTTAAACATAAATTATTAAAACAAAATTGAAAAGCATCCAAGATATTTTATATTATTGAGAAAGTAACAATCATTGAACTACCAGTAATGCTGGACAATCTGTGGAAAATGCGACTTCGTCATGCCATGTGAGTTGCAATGCCGCATACTGCATGCCGCGTCACTCACAAGTCAGTTGGCAGAATAAGACAACAACGCAAGTTCACAATCTGACCTACATCTGGCGATGCACTTACGCAGATATTCCATCAGTATTACGTCATTACAATGCAGATGTTTATATCGTTCGGCAATTAGAGCAAAACGCATTCGAGTCATTGCGGCATATTTATAATCAGGACAATTTTTTATTAAATACGTAGTAAGATACGAGCATATGAATTTCGCGTTTCCTCTTATTGACACTCAAATTGTAAATAGTAAAATAAATGACGTGTTTTCCGGATTCCTTAAGGATTAAAGAGTTTGTTTCGGTTAACTCGGATTTATTCGGGTAGGATTTCTATCCCAAGTTTTCGCTAGGAAGATTAAGTAAAGCAATTTTTGAATTATTTATTTTTTCCTGGGACCGTCTACTGTAATCTGCATCATTTAAAAGCAATAAGTTTAATGGAACAAATTGAGTAATGTTTACTGTCAAGATATCAGCCAACTCTCTATCTTTCAAGAATGTAGAATGATTTCTGCCTCTCGTACTTATATTTCTCACCCTTTTTCGTTCAGTGCATCGTGTTCGATAACTGTTCAAATCAGTCTAGGAATTAAAAGTTTGAAAACCTGTTTGAATCTTGGTGAAAGGTCTTGAAACTCGCGTGAAAGTTTGCGCGAGCGATTCGAGATAAGGACTATCAGCTCCAGTGACAGTTACTACACTTAGGAATGTTACCACTGAAAAGTGACTTGACTAAATTCCCGTTATTGCGGTCAGTTATTACAACTACTCACGTATAACGACGATAAACAAAATAGGACCAGGGCTTAGCTGGTCAAATTTTCATTTTTACATTTAAAAAATGTTAATAATCAGTTTCACCTCTATCATGAATATGGATAATTAAAAAATATACCCTTGGTTTTGTATCTTCAAAAAGCTTACCTTCTGCAACAATACATTTACCATAGTTAAGCGTCAAATAGATATCCATTAAGATTCATCACAATTTTGTATCCTTACCTGAAACAAACAGAAAATTATTATTAAATACAGTTTCTATAGTGATATTAGTAGTATATATATATATATATATATATATATA